>CM076579.1:661640444-661919944 GCA_034641835.2 Pinus albicaulis | reverse complement strand
GGAAAGTTGCGATCGGCGGATCGCATCGGAGATATTTGTGATTGGCTCATCGGGGCATACAAAAGAATTTTGCGATCTGCGATGGTGCGATCAAAGTGTTTACGATTTTGAAAACATTGCGATTGTGATTTATAACAATAAACTTTAAACTTTATGTTATAAAGTTTTATTATATGCATAGTGGGGAAGTGGTTTATACGGCGGGGGGAAAAATTATTTATAAAGGAATATTAAACTTTAATAACACAAGGTTTAAAGAGAAAAATGGGGAAATAGGGGGGGACTTAGGGAATAGAGGGCTTTTACTTCACTTAAGCATAAGATTCAGTTCAGAAGTCAGTTTTGAGAGTGTAGTATACTGTTGGAAAGCTCTTTCTGGGCTCTTTCTGATGGATCTTCTATGAAGATGATCTGGTGCTGAATATGCTGCGAAAAAATTCTCTGAAAGAAGAAACATTACTTTTGTGGAGATGACAGCTTCTGAATTGTGACTTATTACATACGATGATATAAAATTACATAACGAATGATAATAAAGGTAAACTATCATGTTTTCACCTCAAAACATGGTTTTGAGGTGAAAATTACATCAAGATAAATAAAATGTCTCTTTGATCTTTCTGGTGCTGTGACTTTAAGCTTATTGACATCTTCACTCGGGTCACTCAGCTGTTGCTCCAAATCAGTGCAGAGCGTTTTTAGAGCTGACCGTGTGTCCAATCCGTCCCTCACCCATAAGGTTGGATGCGTCTTGAGCAGAGTTACGCACCTTCTGGTTTTTACGGCACCTCAATCCGACACCCGACTTGCCCAGAATCGCGTTTTTAGTGCTGCGCCACTGTCGTTAATCGGCGTCCATAGCCGACTTGACTCGACCCGTCCGCCGTTCAGCTGCATCCGACCCGACCTGCGGTGCGACGTGCACGTCTACGACCCGACTCGACTAAAGCTCGGTTCGTCTTCGTTTCTGCGCCCAACGAGTTGTTGGCAACTCGTGTGCTACCCTTGACTTCTTGCTTGTTCGTCCTTGTTGCTTCTTCGAACATGGCTTCTTCACTCTCCAACGCCATCATATATATATGGACGCCAAGTGAAGTGAGGGTCGCTCGTTTGCCACGAGCCGACCCACCCGTTTATTCATCCGCCCACGAAGTGCCGTGTTGTGGGGTGTGGGGCGCTCGGCCGACCCGAGCCGACCCCGATGTTTGGTGTTCGCCCATGAAGTGTTGCGACGGCCCACGCCCAATATGTTGGCCGACCCACCAACTCATCCGTCGGTCTAGCTCACCTAAGGTGCGCTCGTGGTGATATAAACGCGTCTTGCCAACGCCGTGTTGACTCGCCTCTCCTCCAACTCGCTCTCGTGACTCGCCTCGCTACACCCGCGCGCCCGTGACTCTCCGGTGCGTCGTTACACCCATTACGTCGCATGGCGCCCGAACTCGCCCAAACGCCCAACCGACGCGCCCATGAAGTCTTGGGGCCTTACACATGAGGATTTAGAAATGACAAATGCAGCATAAGAAATAATAATTTAATTTAATTTTTTATTCTTTCCTTTGAAACCGAAAACTGTGACTTTTCATCCTCAAACCCTTAATTTAATAGTTTAATTGTGACACACTGAAAATATTCCAGGCTTCTCAAATGAAGACCATCCAAAAAAAAATTATTTATGAAAATTTGAACTTCCCCAAGCCCACTTCCAATATATACGACGTAATAATTAGAATTCATAATTATGGTCAAATTATAGAATAAAATTATACTATAAAATTAAAAGAACAAGAAAAAACATTAAATACTTTGCAATGTAAGTAAAATTTAAAACATAGTGCGCTGAGAGCTTGAGATAATGCCACATTGCATTGTAATGAAATTTTAAAACACATCATCGCGTTGTGGAAACACAAACAACATATGCACATCTATTTTCATAGCGCCAATGGTATCCGAGAGTTTTGTTCTTATAAACCCAAAATTCTCCATTCGCGCGGCATTCTGCCTGTCGTTTTCGGGAATTTTTGCACCTGTCGAATTCTTGGACTGTAGCTGTCGATTTCGCGAATTATTGGACTGTAGCTGTCGTTTTGAAGAGCTATTTTCTTTGTCGCCGGGATCCAGGTAAATTTGGTGCTACTCTTTCAATAGTCATATGTCCACGAAAACCATTTAGTGTACAATTGTGACTCAAAAATATACTTGCAAATTTTCATGGTTCAAACAACATCAAAATATTGGCTACACCCGACTAAAAATAGAATGCACTAGTCCCAAACTGACAAATTCATTGTTGGCAGCAAGGAGAAACAAATCAAAAAGGGAAATTCCTCGTAACATATTTGCTTATGGTATTTTTGTTGCAGGGCACCTTCATATTTTCGACCTACTGTAAACAATAGATGATTTCACCCTTCATATGAAAAGTGTTCTTGAACTAGGCCAAATGATTTTTACTTCAAGGTTGCTCTTTCACCATAATCTAGCTCAGATACCAAGTAATCTCAGGAGATTGAACAAGTCGGCTTTATTTTCTTTTGTCTTTGTTACAACTTTTGAGTTGAAGTAGTGAAGCCCTAGTCATGGTATATCTTTGTGATACAGTGGGAATTCTGAGAGAGATTTGCTAGCTGTTTTTCTTGTTACCTTGGAGACCTTATTGCATGAAATCTATCACTTTAATCATTAGGAAAGGCATTGTACTCAAAAGTAGAATCTAATCTAATGTCATGTGTCCAAAGATAAGTCATAGAATTGAAGTATAATCACACTGCAATGATGAATATAAGGTTGGAAAAATAAATCAGCTATAAATCTGAAGCTTGGTGCTTGAAGTATGAGTCATCTGCTTGCAACCCTCATGAAGTTCAATAAAATGGTGTCATGTGGTGCCATGTACTCATAAGCATATTCCTTGTACTTATTCAAATGGTTTCAATGGTGTTCTCCTTGTAGATAGTGAGGGAATCTTCGTAACCCAACCAGCTTATAGATCTCCCTGCCAAAACAAAGTCATTTAAAAAAAAATTGATTATAGAATGAAAATATTTAATTGATAAGTGAAGATAAAGTCTTCATCTTGATTTCTTCGATGGTGGAGAAAAGATGTGTTGGTGATTTCTCTTTGAATGATCTTCTTCAAGGGTAAGGATTAGATCTTGTTTGTAATGATGATAAAGCCTTCGTTTTTGCACTCTTCTGTACCAGTCCCAGGAAAGCTTGGTTCCTAGTCTTTAGATAATATTACTTTGACTTCTTCTTTACATAAGAATATAATTACATAGTCAACATGAAGACCGATCTAGCTATAATTTTCAACATGCCTATGCGTTCACACATAGTACCTATATATTACTTGTTATCCATTGGTTGATGACATTCAACTGTCGATTGATAATTTGTTTTTTAATTTGTTTATGAGGGGCAGGCGAACCCTATAGAGACCCATCCATGGCATCAGGGGAGCCCTACAGAGACGTCTCCATGAGAGGAGTATTTTCAGGTACATTGGTTGTTTAGTTATGTCATGTTTTCAATTAGGTTATATTTATTGTTCGTTGTGAAAAATTGATTAATGTGAATTTTTTTTGTCTTGCACAGGTGGACGCACTCATCTGACTCGTTCACCCAGTCAGGGAATCGAACAAGAGGTGCCCCAAGGACATGTTCCCATTCGCCCTGTTGCTGGTGAGGGGCAAAGGAGAACAATGTCTGAGCCTGTGGTATTCATCCCACAATTGGATACTTCTCCAGGTAAAATCTAAATACAAATTTATTGTTTGATGTATGTTTAATTTCAAACTTATTGTGGTACTCATGTACCCAAATTCCTAACAATTTAATGTTTTGTATAGTGGCTCATAAACACATTCATTACTCGCCAGGGGACCATGGTATGAACGAGGGTCTTATACACATTAGATCAATTCATAGTTAAAATGTTCAATTTTACGTTATATTCAATGTTGAACAAGTGAATTTTTTTCCAAATGACTTGTTTAATGTGAAAACATTATTCTCCATAGGTGCAAATGTTGGAGCTGGGCTTGGCTTTATTGCTGGTGAGGGGCAAAGGAGAACAATGTCCGAGCCTGTGGTATTCATCCCACAATTGGGTACTTCTCCAGGTAAAATCTAAATGAAAATTTATTGTTTGATGTATGTTTAATTTCAAATTTATTGTGGTACTCATGTGCCAAAATTCTAACAATTTAATGTTTTGTATAGTGGATCATAGACACGTTCGTTCCTCGTCGGGGGAGCATAGTATGAACGCAGAGGAAGAGATAGTTTTTCCAACGGGTATTTTCAAATTACCAAACAAGTTTTTTAAATACAAATTTTTCTTATAAATTATTTAATTTTTAATACGTGCAATAATTTAACATGTTACAGGTGGTGGTGGTCACCCTCCTAGGGGTAGAGGTCGTAGGGTTCATGAGTTTTCTCGAAATCCGAGCTATGATCCCCTTTACACCCATCCCGGTGATATTCCTGAGCAGATGCCTTGGGAAGATACCATCTCCTTACTTACTGTTGATGGGATGAGGGAGCATTCCACGAGATTGCGTAATGAATTGCAAAGTTGCAATCTCTCTGCCCCTAGTCGAAATTGTCTCCAAATTGTTTTGCACAATTTGGAGAGTTTGATAGAGACTTATCGTGGGGTTGGACCATCAACCCAAGTTTTTTTGACATGATGCGTAGGAGGAGAGCATCAGTGATTGGTATCCACTCCTACAATGAAGTCAAAAGGAAGGTCACTAAAGAAGCAGCCTTGTCACTATTTGACTTGCGGCCTGAAGACAAAAAACATCTGAAGATTGCAAGATTCAATGACCCTAATATTGCACCCCATATTTATGAGAAGTTCCTGTATGCATACGGGAAGTTCCCAAATAATGATGAGGTGCCGCAATATTTTGTTAGAATGTTGGTTGCTCAGTTCCGAGAGCACATGGACCCTAACTATACAGATACTGGGTCCAAATTCTATGGAGCTGGAAAAGGTCGTACATATGAACGACCTGATGCTATGCGAGATGTTGGGTTTAGGCCTCCAGCACCTCCTTTAGTAGCTCGACCACCTAGGGTAGTTACACTTCCAGAGGAGTTAGCCCTTATCTCCAGTGCTGCATCAAAAATGAGGGATAAGATACAAGAACATATTGCAGCTGCTTTAGGAGGGGTGGAAGTCAGCTTAGGGACGAGCCAACCTTCATCTAGTGCAGGAGAGGGTTCATTTGTGAGTGTCCCAGATGATGTGTTGAGGGATATGGACCGAGATGATCTTATTAAGTATGCAGCCTCATGTAGAGACCACTATGAGCAATCCAGGACAACGCAAATGCACACCATGGGCGAGGTATGTACATACAGGTTTTGGTCTAACATGTTTTTTTGGTGTATATATACATTTAGTCTCAAAAAACTGACGCCAATATATTTATTTAACTTATGCAGTTTACAACATTCCTAGAACAACATTGCCTTTCCCCTCGTGCTTATTCTGTAGATCGTGGACACGATCATGTACAGGTGCCACAGCCATTACTCATTACTATCTATCTATATTTTTGTATGTCAAATTGAAATTGAATTTATGTCACAAATTTATTGGTACGAGTCTTAACATTATGGCATTTTTAGGTTAGTGATACACATGAAGGGCTGCTTGAAGAGATTATTCCTTCTGAGGTTCCAGTCGTGACACAGGTATTGATACTTTTCGTTAAGCATATTTATAGTGTTTATTATATTTCTTTTCGTAAACTTGACTGTTAACTTTGGTTTCTACTTTTCAGGGTATAGAGGATATTGACATGATGCAGACTGAGCCTCAAGGAGATCCTGTAGTCTCTGGGTCCGAGACTCTACATTAAACCATGGTAACCTCTTACCCTTTCTTCGTTGATATGGTATTCAAAAAATATCTGAGAGTGTACGAGGAGATTCACCTGCCTTTTTTGTAGAATTTGTATCCTAGTTTTTGTATCTTTTCTTATTCAATCAATAACTTTTTCCCAATTGTCTATGAAGTTATGGATAACTTTATTCAGTTGCCTATAATGTCATATGACATATGCTTTAGTATGATTTTTTGCATTATGACATTTTGTCTTGCTTCAGTCATATATGTGTTTCTCATATTACTCTACATTGGTAGAGTTTCCCATATTGGCAATAATGGGTATAACCCATTCCTATATACTCTCAAATTTGTGTATGGATTTCACTGTGCAACAGCTGCAATATGGTATTTCTATTACAATATTATAAGCTTGACCTCAATTTCATCATTTGTATATGAATTATGGTACAGTACATGAAAATATGGAAGTGCATCCATCAGTTCAGATATGGCTTCTCTGCTCTATTCATATTGTCTATATTCATTCAGTTTTGCATTGTATACAAAACAATAATATTCCCCTATATATGGTGTCAGGAATCCTATTCAAGAATGGTGTTGCAGTGGGGTAGCTGCAATATCCTCCATCTAAAATATCAATGATCTTGATCATTTTGGGTCGTATTGATTTTCTTCACAATCACATTCCTTCAATAGTGTCAGCATTCATATATACAGTCACAATTTAATCTTCTTAGCATCGTGCTTATCGATCCTTGTTCAGTTTCTAGAAGAATCACTTTTTTACTTTGAATAGCAAGTGGTGAGCATCATTAAAGGAAGAAATTTTGTAGGTATCTAAAGACCAGACCTCCCTTGTGACAAGAATCACTACAAGAAGTCAGGTTGACCATTGGACCTTTCATTAGCATAACTCAAGGATGCAGCAAAGAAAATGGTTTAAACGTGAGGTACATGACTATTCAACATTAACTTGACCGATGCATGCTGAATTTGACACAACTCTTATTTAAATTTGCATGCTGAATTTGACACAACTCACTTTGTCAATGGTGACTTGTTCCTCCCCTGCGCAGGATGTTGCTAAAGGAGAAACTGTAATTAAGGAGAAAGAAGAAGAGCTGTATGCCTTACAAGAAAAACTTGTCAGTATGGAGAATGTGAGTTTCTTGTAAAAATGATATGTGGATGATTTATTAAATTGGAACATTTATTTTAAGCATTGTAGCATCATGCATTTATTGTATTCTGATGTGAAATAAGATTAATAGGAGAATACTTTACCTTTCTTACTGATAATCAACGCAAGCACTTTGTCCAGGATCCAGCAGCTCCAGTTCCTTATTCTTACTTTAGTATCATGCTCTTTATTGTAATTATCTCCTGATTTCAGATACTGTTTTATTTTTTTAAATTTTTGATGGGATTCCATAATAATCTTGTTGTTATTGCAGGAGGAGATCCAAAAGCTCATTGATGATCACAAGGCCACACTAGAAGCAAGGAAAACTGAGTTTGAAGCTGAGATTGAACAACGACAATCCTTATGCAAAGAAAGAGAGGAAGCTTTAAGATTGTTTGAGTAGCTTAAGAAATTGAAAACAGAGTTAAATGTGATCAGGCTTGGCTGCTAACAATATGATACATCTGGAAAGATTTATTGAAGGTTCCCAAATTTGTAGAAATGAAGGTTTAGTGAACAAATTAGTGAGATTTAAAATTGACTATAAGCCTAATGAGATCAAATAAGAGGAATCTGTTCATAGCCTTCCTATTTCTGTAATTAGTGAGATTTAAAATTGGCTATAAGCCTAATAAATAGTTCGTAGCCTTGCTATCTCTGTAATCTGTACTGCTAGAAAATTGGCAGAAACCAAGACTGAAAATATTTGATATATTTTGGAAATCGAGTTTCGGCAGTACAATATGGATTTCTTTTATTCAGATTGAAAAATCTGTGTAGTGATGAACCTCATATTAATATTTATTATTATCCATTTTAATTTATGACAACCGTTGAGTATCGCAAATAAGGTGACTAAAATATATGTTTTTTTTCTTGTTTATTATACATTTTCTACTGTGTTGAAATCGAGTATAATTCTTTTACAAATTTGTGCCAATATTTGAAGGCAATGTGATTTCTTGTAGTGGTGCTAATGCATGGATGTTCACCGAAAATCTAAAGCAGGAGTTGATATGTGGATGAAAGAGATTGTTAACACATGTCCTAAGTCGGCTAGAAGAAGGCAATAAAACGGGGTTGATTGGCCCGAGAATGCACAATAAAGACAGGAGGTTTATGATAGACAAATAAGCCAGTGACAAATGGGTACACAAGGGAAAAAGCTCACTTTGAAAGTGGACAAGTTCTCTAGGCAAACTTTTCCCTCCTATACCCATCTATCACTACAACTTATTTGTATGTCATAAAACTCCCGTAGCTTGCTTATCTGATGGTGGTGAGTATTCTTTAATATGCCTCCACTGCTCATCTAATTTCACCTTGAATTAGCATTTGCATTACCCAAGTTGGGTCCACCCAATAAAATCCAAAGAAAATTCTGAAGTGCATGATAAGCGTATTGAAAAACACTATCATAACATGGCATTTCATCTCACATTTCCAAAATAAGAAACAACTTTCCAAATTAGGGAACATGTTTCCAAACCATATCATATGTGTTTCCACATTTCACTGTGTTTTTGGTGATGGTACCAACCATGTACTTGTGTTTCCCACAACATAACCAAATATTTATATTGGTGCAAAGTTCAAACAGATATCACTCTCAATTTATTGAAGCAACATGAGACAGAATCTTAACATTTTGAGGATATTCTGTTACAGCCTTGGTCTAGAAGCTAACCTATGCAAAAAAGAAGATCATGACTTTTAATATGTCCAATAAATCTTTTCCAGATGGTCACTCTTATAAAGGTGACAATAGTATAAGGGGTATCTTCCTATACCTAACTAGGTGTTCATTTTATGTCTCTAGCTTTGGAGATGAGATTGTCTAAGGCTTACATTGTCCTTCATATACTAGAAAGGTGTTACCCACCATGTGCATTTCAAACACTTTAATCAATCATCATCAATTCCATCATCAATTAGTTCCATCCACTCGGGATTGCAAATCATATTTGACAAAATGGAACCAAAATCCACCTTGCGGTCAATTCAAGAAAAGACTTCAGCCATAGCAGTATTGTTGTTGATCCTACATGATTTATAAATGGACCAACAGGTCATAAAATAAGGCATCATGGCAACAATAAGGAATGGAAGCAACTAGAAATGTACAGAAGCCTGGAATAGTAGTAGCCAAATTCAAGATGGAGAAAAGTCCAATTTCCTTAGTCCTCGGCATTAAATTATATTCAAGATGAGCACTAGATGATGAGATGAGACTTTTACGCTCGTAGAGAATAATCCCACACCAAATCGAGTAGAACATGTAGTTGTTATAGGTTATCTTACTCATGTCAAATTTGTGATCAATGTACTGTGGTACAGGTGGGAAGTTCTTTGCTTGTTTGATTTTAATAATAGAGTTCTGGTACACGACACAATTATAGTGAATGTGTTTGCACATTCACAATTTTATGCCACATTCACTGTAATTACACAAAGTTTCTCATTTTTTTAACAACAGTTGTGGTTACAATATAGTTCAAGCAGTTGAAAAATGTTAATTCAATTGACATCTAGCACACAAGATAGAATGAAACGTTCTCCTAAGTAGAACATTTTAAAAGTGGGTGTTTCCCATCTGATGTAACATTTTAGTTGTAAAATTTTACATGGCCATTGTTTCAAAAGCTTTCTTAAATATCCCCATCATTTTTTTTTAGTGTAAAGAATCAAAGATTAATTGAGATAGATTTTATATTAATAATATCTTTGTTTTCTAGCTGTTGACAAAGTCCGAAGGAATTTTATTGTTCTAGTCTTGGTTGAGAGATATTCTTGCAAAAGCAAACTTTCATCTTTGATTGCTTTAAATTCCCTAAGCATCTATGGTCTTATCTTGTATGTATTTCTTGCTTCTAATTTTCTTGTGAGAGACTAAACTCCCACACTCTACATTGCCATAGTAGTACTAGCATGATGAAGATGTAAATGATTTTTTCCACGACTATTACACCGTTATCCTTTCCAAAACAACTGTCTAGTCTCATCTTGTATTTTTTCTTTGGTATTGTTGCACTTGCAAACTTATTGGGGAATAAATTCAGTGATACATAACTGTAGTGTTCTATTCTAGCAAAACTTTCAAGATATTGAAATCGATTTGGCTAAAAGAGAGGACTCTTTTATATCTAGTTTCACATTTATTTTAAATTCAAATCTGAACCAGTAAAGAAGCTAAGAATTGACAGTTTTTTGGTCACCATCATGACATTGACACTTCAAGCAACATTATATTGACTAGATAGAGTAGAAGGATTATAGGTATGGATCCATAGATTATTCTTTTGCAATCAACCTCCAAATATTATCAAACTTTTTAATATATTATTTACATGATATAATTGCACTCTTAATGCTTTGGGATATATAATCTCCAAAAGTTACACACTGGGTGTTGTCACTGGCAGCAACTGTCACCTTGTCACTAACAAATGGGTGTTGTTTATAGGGTTGCAGTTTCAGGGCTAGGTTTGCAAGGTGGCCTTCGAATCCCTCATCTCTCTGTCAATGGCTTTGAAAGGCTAAGAGAACAGTGGAGCCCAGGGTGTTATAGTTTTGTTCCATGTCATTGTCATGTTCTAGAATCCAGAGACTTCTTCCTGGAGTAGCCTCTGTTTATGCTTTTCTGAGAAATATTTATGCAGGGATAAGAAATTATTCAACCAATGATGTAGAGTTCTTATTTTCGCATGGTTAAGGAATGTTTTAGATTGTGACATTCATGAAGTTGTTTTGGCAGATCCTCAACATTCCTTCAGCTATGGCGAACTTCATTTATCATTTGATCGGCCTCATTATAATTTTCAAGGACAGCCTGGATGATATTCATGTGAGAAGTCCCCATTTTCTTGCTCGTACAAAAATTAAAATGGTGCGATGCCAAGCTTTATGGTTATCTATGTCTAGAAACTGCCTTCAATCAGTTTTGCCCCCTTACCTTAGCTTCTGCTGAAGGGCAAGGAATTCCAACACGAGTCCTTTTGTATTTTCCAAATAGTAATTCCCAGTTAAATTTATTTCGGGTACATTTGTTATGATATGGAAAATAATGAGACATTTTTTTCTCCATCAAAATACTTTAATTTGATATTTCAAAGGTTGAAATCAGAATATACATAGTACTGTCTTTTCAGATCTTGCTGAGCCTTAAGGACTAGATACAATATCACAAATTCCAGTTTGTCATCTATTCCCATTAGTTACACTCTTCCTGTATCAATTAAGACCCCGAAATGTGCATTAAAACACCAAAAAGGGTACATACGTGAGGATTTTCTGCCTTTCCATACTCATAACTTGCCATTTTAGTATTACAAAGCAAAACAAAACTCCTCTGAAGAAGTTAATACTGGAGAAGAAACAGTTTCGTGCTAGCGTTCTCCATACTTGAAATCCTTCACAGAAAAGGGTCCAACCATATTTTTCAATATATATGGTGGGTCCAGAACCAAGCCATTCTTCACAAGTTTATTACGCTCGAAGATACAAGTGGCCTCATTGAAAAGTAAGTCAAGGACGTTGGAACATAGACTATGAAAAATTCGGGTTCGAATAATGCCAGATCTGAACAAAGACATTCCAAGGGTTTCTTTGATAGCACCAAACAAGGAGATCCCCCGCATTGTGGTGTTGGAGCAGTATTGTTAATCAAAATAACCATTGCCTCCTCAAATATCTATAAATTTTATTTATACTTGCTTTACCATGTATATCAGAGACCTATCAATCACAAACATGAAAAATTGTGGAATTAATGCTCTGGAAACACAACCAACCTTTATTATTACCAACATTAACTTTTATATAGTAGCAGATATGTAGATAAAATTTCCAGCTTCCAAAGAGACAAACCTGCTTCTCCAACATGATGGCACATTCTTAACTACTAACATTTCACTCGGAATTGCTCCCTATCATCGCATTGGGAATTGGAAGCAAGGAATTTACAAGTGCAATAGCTTCATCCAAAAAGGACTTTGAAAGCCATCGCTTTAACTGAATCTGATGACATATAATGTGGCCCTTTTTCCATGTAGCATAGCTAACGGGTGCTTCTAGGTCCTTGAGAAATGAATACACTGCCTTTGAAATGGGAAATCCTCTTGCATCTTTTTTTCTGTGCAGATTCACCTTGTCTGAAATGAATATACATAGGATGTAGGAAAATCTAATTTAGTTAAAAGATGGCAGGCATCCTAACGAAAATAAAAGGAAAAGACAGAATTTTACTAGAAAGAAAGAAAGTGAGCTCCAAACCATAGCTTAATTAAATAAATTAGCTAAGCAAACCATACACAGTGACTATGCTGGCAAGCTGAGGAATATCTTCTTCATCAAGAACCAATCTTTTTATATCAATAAGCCAGACTGAGAGGGATGTCAATGCAGCACCAACAGAAATTCTGATTGCAACAGACAAATGGAAGGAATTATTTCATCAAACGAACCTGAATGAGAGCACCACCTTTCAACTTACATCATTATGGACTTTAAAATAATAATTAGAGTCAAAATATGATAATAAATTACTCAAGAATAAAAAAATAGTCGAACGAGGTATAAGATGGTTGAAATCCCATGTCTGTGCTGACCTCTTGCTCTGTTACACAATCTTGTAAACATGTGAGATGCTTAATTTATTCTGTATAAGATGGTTGAAATCCCACCATGACTATTAATTATCTCTAGAAGAAAGCAAGGTAAAACAACATGTATTCATTCAAATAGATTGCAATCTACTAAGGTGTCTTCACATGAATGGCATGCACAACAACATTTCCGGATGGATTTTGTTAAAGGCTTCCTGATCTGTATGCTGTGAGCTTCCCAATGCAAACAACAAAAATTGAATGTCCATTGAAGCATGTGAAATATATAACAAGTAGCATACATATATGTTTGTGGGGAAAAAAACTTTTTTGATACTTGGAATAGACTCGAACAAATAACGACAGATTGAAGCACATAACACAAATGAACAAAACAAGATTGAAGAAACAAATAACAGATGTCTGTGCTGACCTCTTGCTCTGTTACAACATCTATTCATTCAAATAGATTGCAATCTACTAAGGTGTCTTCACATGAATGGCATGCACAACAACATTTCCGGATGGATTTTGTTAAAGGCTTCCTGATCTTGAATCAAAACCTTGATGAATCTGCATCATAAATTATGTACCAACACACATCTAAGGATACACATGTCAATTTATTTGTTCAAGCAATCCACAATATAGCCTTAAACTATATAAAGTCCAATGCATTGTAGCAATTATATGTTCTAACCTTAGAATCAAAGTTCATTGTTCATCTTGAACAATGTGTTCCACTCATATGAAATGTGCTAGTGGCAAATTTTCCAAAATGGCATCATGATCATCTATCGATAACCTCCATTGTCGCTGTTTTTTTATACTCTTCACTTGCTTCAACTACAGTCGAGTTGCTATGACCAAGTGACTATATTGGGCATAAATAACCTCTGGCTGGTAATCTTGAAAAATAATATGATCTTTACATTTCTTTACTTCTTCAAAGAAATGTCCCATTAACACCATTGAACCGATTGGGTATGTATAATTTGATGGATCATTATACTCTTGCAACAGCGTGGATTTAGACATAGTGCATCGTAATAAATAATAATGTACTTTTTCTTGATTATCTTCTGGTGCAATGACAGCAAAGACATCACCTTCTCTAACCATATCAGAGACACGATCATTATCATTGTCAATGATAGCCACTTCATTGTCCATTTCCTTGTCACTCACATTTCCAAATGGGGGCAATGGTGTCAATTGTTCGAGTTTCCATGGTTGAACAAATTTCTTAATTTGGTTCTCACATTCATCGATGGACTCTGTCTGATCAATACATGCATAACAAAAGCAAGAGCACTTTCGTTTCTCAATGCAATGTATATTTGTCATGTCCCTACTCCTAATTGAGTGTAAACTTCTTGTTTTAGGGATTGCACTGGCATTATATGGCAATGATCTATCAACATCACCCATTTTAATATTCCAAAAGTACCTGCTTGATAAAAACACACACACATGTATGAGTCAAATTTTGAAAAATATTATATATTTTTTTGATAAAAAAATACGTGCACATATATGTATGTACACATATATATATTTACACATGTATAATATATTCTTAGTTAAATGTGTATGCTT
Source organism: Pinus albicaulis (assembly GCA_034641835.2). Lineage (NCBI taxonomy): Eukaryota > Viridiplantae > Streptophyta > Pinopsida > Pinales > Pinaceae > Pinus > Pinus albicaulis. The sequence continues at coordinate 661,905,687 of CM076579.1, read as the reverse complement.
ACCTGTGCACATGAGCCATCCTTGGGTTTGATACATGACTTAAATTTCCCTTGCACCAATTAACAACATCTAAAGAATTTGCAAGTCGGCAAGCAGAGTGATTCAATTGATACCTCCTAAGTGCATGTTTTACGCATGCCCCAGCACCATCATGCTCTCCTTTTCCATGCCCTGTCTCAAAGAAATTTCATGTATGTCGAATGTTGATTTTCCTATGAAGACGAGACAACCAATAGAACGATCTTGCTGATTTAAATTGACCAGCACAACCATCTGACCATACCCAATGTTCTTTAAAAGTGACTCTTCGTTTCAACAAATCATTATAAATAACATTAAACCAATGTTGAACAAAACACGTGTCATGTGTTCGATCATCACTGATGTAGAAATGGTACTCCTTAATCACCTCACGATTATTTTCATCGCTATCAAAACCATCCACAACAAGCTCTGCATGTCTATACAAAATATGCACAAATATCGATACTTGGTCTGAATGATAATACTCACTTTGTATCTCCTTTTGTGGACTAAACGTGTAATTCTCAGCGAAATCAACCACTGATAATATTGTTCCTTTTGGGAACACCTCACGTGATTGCTTGAACTGTAAATCCCGCCATCGTGCTATATGACAATGCTTAATATATTTGTATATTTGCACCCTGAACTTCTCCATAAAAGATGTCACTGGAATCTCTTCATCAAGTAAAGTGATCTTTTTTGATGTTGTGCTTGAATCTGCAACAGGAGTGTAAGTAACATATTCATATCTCTTCCAATTCAGACTGAGATTTGACAGTCTGGGATCATTAGGATCAATGGGATAATTTTCATCATAGAGTGCCAAATGAGAACATTTGTCACATTTTCTTCCACCAACACATTCCTTTTTATAAAATAATTCATTATTCTCTCGTGGACATAATATCTTTGATAAAAATTCACGAACACTTGAAGGAGGAGGGTCATTTGACTAATATTTTATGCCAAAATTTACAAATGTCTCATACAATAATTCGAATTCTACATGGTATCGACAACAACATGTGTCTCGAACAGTGATAGGCCTAACATACCATGGTTTAAGCTTCACAAATGTGCTAAGGGAAATCTTCACATCAATATTACTCTCCATAAAGCTCTCGAATAATTCTACTTGACTGACCTGTGTTATATGTTTGGAATGAGTTTCATAAACTCCCTTAGATATACGGCGTCATAGTTGATCCTTTTCATTTGGCGACACACGAGAGTTCGAATCCCAAAACTCTTTTACCCTATCCCTCACACCATCAAGAAGTCTATCATGATATGGACGCCTGCAGATATTAGCCCAACATGCTCCTTCATCATTCTCATCTATTTGAGTTCTAAATTTTGAATGCCTCCATAAACTTTTTCTTTATGTTTTAATCAATTTTGAAGTTGTTGACATCAACCGACTTGATGAAGTTCCTTTCGCAACTGCACCTGTTAAAAGTGCTCTACGAGCATTCTTTGCAACATTAGATCGACCTTTGGCTAGTATGCCAAGCGCCGATGTCACATTATTTGTTACCATTTCATTTGCTAAAACCTCTTTTTCACTTTTAATGCCCAATAATTCCACAGCATTTGTGAGAGATTTGTGCTTTATAAGTCCACGTAATAGTTGAGCTTCTGCTATGATAGATAAACCTTCAAAAGTATGTTTCAATACAGATTTTACTTTATCTCGAACTGTCCTTTTAGCCATTGGTGGTCCCAATTCTTCAATTTTAGTTTCATCCATATTTTCTAGAAACTTGTAGTTGTATACAACATTATTGGAACTTCCAATTAATTGCAGTGAAATTGGATGTGTGGTTGCTTCTTCTTGTGGATTTGATGTTGTCCCTGCATAAAAAAACAATATTAAAACTTCTAATTTGAAATTGACATGTATACAAAATACAAAATTCAAATTGAAGAAACTAAATTGACTCACCAGTGACATTGATATCAATTATATTCTCGTTGACAAGTTCCTCAACATTTCTCATTTCCTCGTCATTGTCATGTACCTCTACATCTATTTCACGATCCTCTACCTCCACATTTCTTTCATGCCTTAATCTTTCCCTTTCCTCTCGCCATTTTTTTTGTGATTTCTCATTTTTCTCCTTTAAATCTTTTCTTTTTCGATCATACTTTGATATGCAATTCCTTTGGTTTCCCATGTTCACACAATTGGAAACCTAAAATCCAATTCTATTTGGACCAAATACCTAACAAAACATAAAAGAGTTCAAACTAAGTACTTCATGCTTTCATAGATTGCAAGATTGAAAAAATACTCCATGTCTTCATAGAGACATTACATGCCAAAATATTTCATGCATGCACCCAAAAACATTTCAAAAAAAAAATTTGCACCCACAAAAACTGTCAAAAAATATTTCCCACCCAAAAAACTTGAAATTATTTTTTTTTGCCAAAAAAAATTTTGTGCACAGAAAATAGATTGGAGCACCCTCACTAGATTGACAGTCACCCCTAAAAGCCAGGCTCAAGAGGGAGAGCTAATTAGAAGAAGGCTGGTAAGATAGATCAACCTTTGGTCATTTCCCCTGGCCAAAAAACCCCATTGGCTAGCACCTATAGCCTAGAAGTAACATAGCCAAAATTTTATATGTGGAAAATTCAATGAAAAATATAAGTAACATAGCCAAAATTTTATATGTGGCAAATTTACAAGCTACATATGTGCAAATTTCCAAACTACAGGGAAAGAATTCGAAACTACAGGGAAAGAATTCGGACCTCAGCAGTTTTCGTCGGAGCTGTGTGCAAACTTTCGCGCGAGAAAACTGTCGACCGAAAAATTGCGTCGATTTTTTATTGGAATATTATATATATAACATTCAATAAAACTCTCGGCCGAGATTTTTTATAACTCTTGTCCGAGAGTTTTATTTTAATAATATAACCAAAATTCTTCATTCGCGCGGCATTCTGCACTGGTTGTTTTCGCGAATCCCATTTCCCATCTCTGCTTCCCTCAGATTCTGGGCGTTTCAAGGAGTTCTCAAGGAATGAGAAGGCTCCCTGAAGGAAGGAGATTTTGAATTTGGAGAGTGGAGTCGCGGACGTCGTCTTTGTTGAGGAGAGGCAAGACTTGTGGGAGTGGTCGTGCTATTGGTTGGAATCTGGCTATAGTTTGATTATCTGGATGTAATAGATTTAGATGGTTAGAAATGAACTCTACTGATGGTTTTGAGATTGTTATGATAGTTTTTCTCATAGTCATTGCCATCTATATTCTTATTGCCATATATAACCAACACAAGTCGAATGATTAGCCAGGAGGTGTATATGTCACACCAACCCTCTTCATCACGGGAGTCATCAGAGGATTCAAACAATCTGGAATCTACGTGGTGTTTTGCAAGATGGAGTACTCTATGGAGAAAGTGGGTAGATACTCTAATCATATCTAGGCCCTGTAAAAAATTTGGTTTCCAATTATGTGAAAGGTGGTGGACTGTTCCTGGGTGTTATTGTTGCTGTTGTTGTCATTTTTAATGGCATACTATTTCTGCCTGGTTTTTCCCATTGCTCCTCTCCATCTTTGTATTTTCGGTGATACATTTCAGGTTAATTTCAATTTTTTTTCGGTATGACAGTCTGGAGTTATACTTCTAGGGGATGCAATTCGGATGTTGAAAATTGAATGCAGCCTGATTGGTTGGTAAGGAGGTGTCAAATATTAATAACTTATGGCCGTTTGAACATGGAAGGGATTAGGCTCTGTACTTGGCATCTTTAAGTTTTTCGTAATCACATGGATTTTCTTTCTCTCGAGGTTGTATGCAGACTACCACTTTTATGTACACTGACAGTTACTAAATATGGGCTGCCAGACTATATTAGATTGAGTGCTCAGATGATCCGCTGGAATATTTACCCTATGGGACTGTCATGCCTCATTATGTGAACGGTTTTTTCCTGAATATTTTATTGTAGTGGCGCCTTTTTGATTTCATCAGTCTATTAAGTCACTGACAAATTTTTTTTAAGTGACTGACAAATCTGTCTCTGGGTGGTCATTGGGATTTTGTCTACTCAGAAGATTAGGGGGAGGGTCCCCTTGGGATTAGACTTTCCTCTTTCTGATTCTTCCTATCCTCTTCATTTAGTCCTCTTTTAAGTACTCACCCACAGCATGAGGTGTGATGGCACCTGATATCTGACACCTGATTGTGGGGTTATTTATTCCTCTTGTCCTTTTAGATGTACTTTGCCTATCTTGGATGATAGCGTGTTTTCTTCGCCCATATTAATCTTTGCCTTATCCTTCCTAAGTCGCGGAAAAATACCATTTGTTTTGGCTATTTCTCCATCTTTTTGGCCGAACTCCCGAGGAGTGTCCCCTGATTTAGCTGGCTTACAGAATCAATGTAATATTTTTTTACAGTGACAGCACTGATATATCACTGTAATTCTGACGGATTAGAACATCAGGCAAGGTTATTAACAGGCTTGGAACACTTCACCTGGCAGTGAAGTTATGGATGTATTAAAATCAACACCGACTCAGGAGGAGCAGTAAATTGAACATGAGATTGATGATTTAATCATCCAAAGTGCTTTTGGTAATGGTGGATGTTTCCTGACAATAGCGATTTAGATAATCTTGTTTGAATTTGGCACAATTTATTTTTCTTATGTTGGTTTTTGTACACGAGCTGGCTTTCGTTTTGGTTGGATCCACAGTCATTATCAATACTGTGCACCTTTTGGAGCAGTCATGGGTTCACACTTGGTTTTCACAACATCTGAATGTCATAATTGTGCATCAGGAGAGCCGGTTTCTTCTAGTTGTTTCTTTCATAACATCATAGTTTTTATTCTCATAAGATGCAATGGCTTATAGCTTTCTACAGGGCCAACATTAGACACATCAAGCGAGCCTGTTTTTGTCTATGATTATTATGTTTTTTCTTCAATCCTTATGAGTTCAGAAACAGATGGCAAAATTTCCCCTTATTAAGGGCTGATCTGTTGATTTTTATTTATCTGGAATCGCAATCTGTTTGGGATGTTATGCACCCATATTTGTATGATCCTCACATACTGTTCTCACTTCAAGACTCCTCCTTTCTTAGAAGTTGTCACTTTGGAAACTGTTTCGGATCCGGTTTTCTTATCACCACATGATGGGAATGTAATGTTTTGTTAAATGCACTATTAAATAAATGAATTTTCATTCCATGCTAAACAAGATACAAACATTATGGAAGGATTGACATTTCTTCCAATGAAGTAGAATAACTTGATAAATTGTGTGATGGTTATCATTGTTGATCAGATGTTAAAGAAGAGAATTTCTAGCATATGCTTTATAAGACCACTTGGGTAAATAGTGATTAACCCTCAAACCAACTATTAGATTCGTTTCTTTCCAATTTCTTGCTGTTGTGTTCTTGCTAGTTATGATAGGTGCTAAGTTTATTTAAATTAATTGTGAATCATCGGCCTTGATGACAAGCTAAAAATTTAAATTTCTGTAATTATTCAGTTTTCTTATTATTGAATCTTGCTCACTTCCAAAAACCTTGTTTGTAAACTTATTGGTCCTTATATTTTAACCAAGACCTTTCTCACAAGTAGGAAGCCATTGTGAAGGGAAATTATTATAATTGTTTCATGTATCCATTCTCTCTGATTACTGTACTCCACTGTCCTTAGATAATAATTCGAAGCAAATTATAAGTGAAAATTTTGTCAACTTACTCACAAGTAGGAAGCCATTGTGAAGGGCAATTATTATAATTGTTTCATGTATCCATTGTCTCTGATTACGGTACTCCACTGTCTTTAGATAATAATTCAAAGAAAATTATAAGTACTTACTGGAGGCTTGTAAATCTACATTTCATTGGTATTTTAGTGATTGTTTGAAGGATCCCTTTTCTTTGATTACTGTACTGATCGACTATGGAATATGAGAAAGCTAGAGAAGTAACACAATCTCAAAACTATGGAATATCACTTTTGGTGTCATCCACACTTTCTTGTATGTCTTATGGAAGAAAATGTAGAAATTTGCTGAATAATAAATAATTATCCACTGAGACTATCTTGATCACATACAATTCGAACTTATATGCAACACATAATCTCTTCCACTCCAGATCAACTCAGATCATCAAGCATGCGGAAATAAAATCAAGCGAGAACACATCAAATCATCATACACATTAACACAGTGTGTATGGGGAAAGCTTATATCTGAAAACCCCGCAGCTATTGTGTATATTATAATGGATAAATCAAGTAACAAACTCAGTACAATACTCCTCACAAGTACTCAGTACTTTCTCATACAGTTACTCACAATCTAGCTCAGTTTTGAACAGGTTACTGGTTCAAAACTCCCCGCCAATTGCCTTGCCTCTACTGCTTGTTTCAATGCTATGGGATGGCCTCTTTATATAGAAAAACCACCAGCCTGAACTGCACAATCCTCATGGGCTTACTCCACCTATCTGTTGGAATTTTGAGAATTCCAAGCAAACAGTGGAGAGAATAGGCTCCACTTCACAACACAGAGAGATTAAAAAAAAAACTTTCCAACAGGAGACAGAGTTTCCCAGACTTTTAAAAAAACTTCTATTTCTTTAAAAAACTTATAATACCCGTCTTCCTCTTAACATAGGGATAACAAAAGTGGTTGACTGCTTCAGACGCAGTGCACAGAACTCTCTGTTCTCTCAAAACAATACTCTGTCTCTAAAAAACAACACACTGCTGTGTATTTTCACTCCGCGCTGCTGTGCGAATGCAAATTACCATTACACAAGCTTACGGGCCTTTTGGCTTTTATATACCGCATATAAAAAAAAACTTTACATATATTTATATAAGACTTTAAACAAATTCTATTTAAAATTAAATACATGCGGGCCCTGCTTTGAACGCACGGTCAAAACATTTAAATTCAATGTATAAAACAATTGGGTCCGCGATTTAAACAAACAATCGCACCAAACAAAAGTTTCGATTGCGATTGACCAACCGGGTGCGATGGTCATATAAAACATGGCTCATATAGCAATCGGGTCCGAACTTTAAACAAGTGCGATCGGACCTCATTCAAAAATGCTCCGATTGCCGATCATAAACAGATGCGATTCGGCTTATTAACTCCAGCCTATTCCTGGATCGGGTCCACCACTCCAATCGCACCAAAAATACAAAGGCATGCGATCAATCGGAAGTTCTGATTGCGATTACAACGAACGCGATGGACTTATTAACTCCATCGTATGACACCATTGGGTCTGCTAATTTCAATGGTGCAATCGGGCCCAACACTTAAGAGTTTCTGATTGCAATTGGAGAGCCGGATGCGATTGCCCATTCAACTGTGGCATATAATATCATCGGGTCCGGCCTTTGATCGGAGCACGAAACAAAAGCGCCCCGATTAAACCTTGCAGTTGGGCTCATGCGATTCCATTGAGGTGTCGCCACGTGGTCAAGTGGACCCACGGGCCTCCGCAGCTGTGGAGGGCGATTTATAGAGAGTTCGGTTGTATGTTTTATATACAGCCGTTCCATTGCGGAACTCTGCCATATCAACAAGACAATTGAGTATTGTTACATTGCGATTTGTGATCAAATCGCAATCGCATCGCAGATCTCTTCATCAACAAGACACTGCTTCAAAATTAACGATGGTTGTTGAGGGCTTTAAAGCCCGAAATGACTGGTTTTTAATTTGTTCTGCTCCTCCGTAGTTCTGATCTACGACTTTCTCCATTTCTTCTCCAAAAAAAACTCTGCCCCATCACAAAAATTAATTTCATCTGCGATCTGCGGCTGCACCCCATCAAAATTGAATTCATCCTTACGAATTTCTCCATGCTTCTGTGTGTGTTGCAAATAGCAACAGTATAGTCACAACTGATAGCTAACTCCACCCTTTCATCTACCTCTTTCACTGGTCTCCACTGAACTGATCATGCACCGTAGTGAACTGATGTGTTCTTGAGTTGAATAATGAGTTACTAATTAATGAATTAAATAATATTTAATTCACTCCACTCATAACTAATTGATTAGCTAGTTAAACTAATCTCAATCAGTTCAACTAAAATAAACAGAACACAACTCCACTAGCTGTCTCATTAACTCCTCCCAACTTCTGCCACTGAAGTCCAACTGAAGTCAACCATGCATGATGCCATCAAACACTTGGGAACCACGTGATTCCTCTGTCAGATGCATGAGCCACTTCTGTAGCTCGAACTGAAGTGCTCCAAGAGAGTAAACTGTTGTTTATAGTCTAAATATTATTAAGGGTAAATAATATTTGACTTCCCCGTTTTAAGGAGAGGCAGTCTAAAAATAGACTTCGACCTCTTTGACCTCAAAAATAGAGTCTCATCTATTTTTACCAACATGACACATACTTCAAGAATCTCAAACCGGAATCCCCGAACCATGCTCCATATGTCTAAAAATAGACATAGTCTAAAAATAGATTTTGCGCCAGAATTTGCCTGCGGGCCCACTTAGTGAAGGCGACTTCATTTCACAAAGCTCCATCATCTTGCTGCATTTTCAACAGAAAATTCCACACAAATCACCCTGTTACACATGCAAAATATTCGGGCATGAATAATTTGATGATAATACCTGTAAGCTCAGTTAATTTGGTGTCATCAATGATCCAATGTTGGGTGGAATGGTTCAAAACTCTTTTCCATCCTATTTCTGCAAGTAATCTCTGTATCAAAGAAAAGGGAAAGAACACAATGATGCTCTTTTGCAAAATGCACTACAAGCCTGGCTTTACCTCCCTTCACCTTTACATCCCAAACTACAAACTCTAGTTTCCAAAATTGAGATTCTTAACTTTTACAAATCCCCATTGTTATAACTGCCTGTGTTGCAATCTTTAGTTATATCTCAAAGGAAGAAAGAGAAAGAACTGAAGATATATTCAATGAATAACTGTACCAGAAACCTGAAGTAAAGACCAAACATCATGACTCATTTGAACCACATTAGGCCTCCAAAAACCTGAAGTAAAGACCAAACATCATGACTAATTTGAACCACATTTGATGGGACATTCTTGAAGCCAGATTCATAATGTCCTGAAAATCCTTTCCTCTCTTATGCTCACGAAGATCCTTTAACATTATTACAACTTGGTATTGTTTCTACTGCCCCTTATACCACAAAAGTAAATGTTGAGGTAGTATTTTCCTATATTTAATGTCACATAAGGCAAATATTTTCCCTTCCCAGCACAACCATTTGGCCTATAAGATGGATTTGGCCTAATGATTAATAAATCTAATATCAAGAATTGTTTTTTCCATTAAGGTTTCCAGGTTAATTTAGGGCATCCATGTGTCCTATTTTAGTGTTGCTATTATCCTCTAATTCCTCTCTTTCATTTTATAATATAAAAAGGACATTTTTCTTTTAATATGACCTCATTCAAAAAATAAGTTAAAAAATAATTTATGGTTTAAGGTGGTCTATCTTCTTTAAATTCAAGTAATTTTACAATCCATGTGGTAAAACCAATCCTTTTGTAAAAGTCTATTGTTAGAGCACTCATTATTAAAAGTTGATCGCTAAAATTTTAATTTACTCATTTATTTAGTAATGGTAGTAATCAACAAATAATAAGTCAAACACTAGTGGTCAAAATCAACTTCTTATCATTGGAATATTATAAAATAATTGTTGAATTTGTTAGTATCTATGTTGTTTTAATTCTTTATATTTATAATTAAAAGAACAAAAAAATCCTTTATATTAAATCTATGATTTATAATGGGGTTTACAACATGTAAGAAACAGAGTATGGAACTACGCCAAAAGAAGAATTGTTGCAACAAGGAATGACATTTGGTTTTGAAGCCATGTGCACAATTTATGAGTCACTTTTTGCTATGGTAAATTGCTATTCAGCTTACATTGATGTATAATATTTATTTCAATTTTCATTATTCTCACAAATATAGATACACTCATTACACTTTATTTACACCGAAGGTGTTCTATTGTGGGGCTTTAGCCCACGACACTGTAGCAGATTCGTCGTTCTAAAACGAATATGCCAAATCGATGGTTTGCAATGCGATTTCTCATTTTCCGCCAAATCGACGGTTTGCAATGTGATTTCTCATTTTCCACCTTTCTCTGTCTGTGGAGCGCTTTTTCACGTTTTCTCCGGTTTGAACGTTACGATCTTTCAGCGTAAATTGAACAAAATCGATCGGACGATTTTTGTGATCTATTGTGGGGCTTTAGCCCACGACACTGTAGTAGATTCGTCGTTCTAAAATGAATATGCCAAATCGACGGTTTGCAATGCGATTTCTCATTTTCCGCCAAATCAACGGTTTGCAATGTGATTTCTCATTTTCCACCTTTCTCTGTTTGTGGAGCGCTTTTTCACGTTTTCTCCGGTTTGAACGTTACGATCTTTCAGCGGAAAATGAACAAAATCGACCGGACGATTTTTGTGATCTATTGTGGGCTTTAGCCCACGACACTGTAGCAGATTCGTCGTTCTAAAACGAATATGCCAAATGCGATTTCTCATTTTCCGCCAAATCGACGGTTTGCAATGTGATTTCTCATTTTCCACCTTTCTCTGTCTGTGGAGCGCTTTTTCACGTTTTCTCCGGTTTGAACGTTACGATCTTTCAGCAGAAAATGAACAAAATCGACCGGACGATTTTTGTGAAGAATTAAGTTCAAACTCAGAAAATTATTGGAACAGTGTTACATATGAATAGGAAAAGATATGAAAAATATTTGTTTCGGCATCTTATTTCTGTGTTTCAGTAAGGAAGCAAATTCTTCTTAAAATTTATCATGTCTGCCGGAACTTTGCCATTATTTAAGTTTATTTAGTTTTAGTTTTATGTGCGAAAAGACTACGTTTCTCCGATGGTGTCTTCTAAGTTATTCAGCTTGTTAAGGCAGGTAATCTTTTCTGGTTTTCTTCTTCCATGTTTCTTTTTCGCAGTCGGGATATATTATTTACCAATGCTGTATATTATTTTGTCTTGAAATTTTTCTTAAACTATATGATCCTTTCTTCTGACACTTGATTTGCAGTGTTTTGGAGTTCATATACCGGAATTTAGTCAAGAAAATTCGCCTACCAGACTCAACAAGTAACCAAACCATGAAAATTTCTTACATTTGCTTGCAAAGACAGCATTTTAAGTCCGTTTCTTTTGAAATAAGACATCGAATTCATGGACGCGGTTTGCAGGATCGATGTCAAATGCTTCGGTAGGGCAGCCTAACCAGATTTCCGTCGTGGATTTAGACGATAAGTACTCAAAAGTTTTCAGAAAGAGCACATCCGGCTACTCGCCTGAATCACCACATTGTGAAGGGGGTTTTCAGCCCTTTTTTGCATTCAGGCGGTAACGATAGAAATTATGGCATCAGCGTTCGGGATCCACCGGGCTTATTCCCAAAAAACGCTCATTCCGCCCCACCTTTGCCTGGATGTGAAACCACTTAAAATTCACGCGATCCAGTGGAAGATCGCCACGTCACGAGCCTAAAACCGCTCTCTGCGCATTCGTTGGAGGCGTTGAAGAGACAACGCGATATCAATGGAGGACATCGGATCTAAGGGCTAATAGATCGAGCGATGATCGCATTCAAAGCTGCTCGGAGGTTAATCTCGTGAAACCAGGAGTTGGAAACCCGGCAGTATTCCGCGAGGCACGAAAGCGGTAAGTTGTATTTCAGAAATTGCAGCGATTCCATAGAATGAGGGACGCGTGTCCCTGAACGGTTTTGAAAAACCCCCCTCACCGCGAGTTAACGATAGCGTAAGTAACTCGCGCGATATTGATTTCAGCGGTCAGATCTTTCGAATTGCTTTCGACCGTCGGATGGGTGCACTGATCACGGGTTCTAATCGCCGTTAAAAACCTTTGATTGCTAACTCCAATCCTTAATACGTATGGATATAAGGGTTTTAGGGCCACGGTTCACCCTTCTTCTCGAGTCGGCGGACCCACCTTAATTTAAACTAATTTAATTTTTAATTTTTTTAATTTTATTTGATAAATTTTAATATTTTATTTAATTACTTTTTAAAATTAATTTAAATTAAATATGTATTTTTAAATATTTTTTTTAATTTTCCTTTTTTAATTAAATAAAATTTAACATTTAAAATTTAGTTTTTTAATTTTTTTTTTAAATTTTAAGTTTTATATTAAAAATTAATTTTATTTTTTATTTTATTTTTTAAATTTATTTAATTTTCCCCCTTTTTTATTTTAAATTAATTTGTATTCCTTTTTTTTTTTTTTAATTTTAACTCTAATTTTTTTTCCTCTATTTTAAAATTTATTTATCAATTTATTTATTTATTAAAATTTAATATTTTTTGTTTTTAATTTATTTATTTTTAATGTTAATATTAATGATTTTTTTTAATTTAATAAAGTTTAGCATATATATTTTTTAATTTAATTTTTATATTTAACATTTATTTGTTTTTTCAATAATTGTTTTTAACTTTAATATTTAAATTTTTTTAATGAAAGCTTGATGCCATAGTAATAATGGAATAGGTTAATGTAATTATGTGAATAACCTTAATATAGCCTTTTGAACGAAGCCATAGTGTTTAATTAAAGCTTGATGTCATAGTAATAATCGAATGGGTTAATATTATAATTATGTGAATACTATTTAAACTATAAATAGTATTCCATTATTCTTAACATTTAATTTATTCGAAAATGTCAATTGTTAATCTCAAACAAAACACGCACGACTAGGCCGAACTCTTTGATAGGCACAAGAGTTAGTACAAAGTCTACTCCTTCTGTGTACCTTTGCACCCTTAGGGGCAAATGCTAGTTTTATATTTTCACATGGAACAAGATCAAGAAGAAAAAAGGAATTGATGCAATAAAAAAAACATTCCTCCAGATAACCCAAGTCATGGAAGTAGCTTGAGCATTAACAACAATTCCAATGAATAATGATGATGTATTTGGATATCAACGCAACCTATTGTATTTTTTGAAATATTTTTCTTTGAAAATCAAACATTTTGTTTAAAATAATGGACAATGTCTCAATTGAAAGACAAGGGGTTACCAATAACAATCCCATTTTGTATGAAAAACAACCTCTTATTGATATATACCACAATGCAATTTAATTTAAATTCTATTGTGTTATCCAATGTCATTGTGAAATCCTACACCATTGATAAATATATGGATGATTAAATATTATAATGAAGCAATGTGAAATATGATAATATAAAAAATTAATCCAAACATCATATACAAATGAACTAATAAAATTTTAATTTACGTGAATAATATTATAATATATATATGTCAATATTTTTAGGAACATTTTTTTTTTAATTACAATAATTTCACTGCCACAGGTTGATGTTTTCGAAAGAGAGAAAATCTCATACAAAAAATCATTACGTCTAAACATAAAGATGCACTGGTGCATTATTTTATATAAAATCATCATGAGAACATCTTTTTTACGTGACTGGTGCCTTTTCGGAAAATGACAATGCCGAATCATTTATTTCTTCAAGCATTGTTATTGTTTGAAATTAAAAATTTGGTGGATTTATATTCTTAGCGCACCAGTGCTTTGATAGAACTAACACACTGATCCTACAAAATATTATTTCCAGCTTGGTGCATCATGAAAATTAACAACACCGAAAATTTTTAAATAACCAACGCACTGTGGCATTTATACAAACGATACACATCGATGCTGCAAGTTTAAACTAAATCACCGACTCAACAATTTTTTTTTGCGTGCCCCGATGTCGTTCCTTACGAGAACGCCCCAAGGCTTTTTTCCATTAGAAACAATGTGATATATATTATGCACTGGTGTAACTATTTTCATTCAATGCCTTTGTGCTTTTAGTTATGTTTTCTGTCAAGTGCATTTATATATGTAGAGTACTAATGCTACTTGTTTCATGAAGTGCACCGCAACAGAAAAAATCTGCTAAAACTTCGACGACCCTTCTTCAATTGTGATGAAGTTACGTTAAAATATATTTTAAAACATCTGCTATCACATAAAAATGTTTTAGCAGATATTTTTTTCACAAATTTTTCCAATTTTATAACACTAAAAACTTTCGTTATGACCTCTGCTAGAAGGTGTTTTCATTGTAGTGAGTTTGGGGAAATAACAAGTATGTGGGACAATTTCATGATAAAGGCCAGATTGGACGACTTGAAAAATATTATCTAAATCACTGGAACAGTCAAGAATGTCCTGTAGAATCTCCAAAAGGTCCAAGGAGGAATTGGAATCATATACTTTGGCTTCTCTATTCCTAAGGGGTATATGAAAAAACACCATAGAGATTGTGGATTTGTTAGTTGATTTTATTGTTTTCTCCATGTTTAAAATTGCAAAGAAAGGACAACGAAGAAATGTTGAATTATGAGTTACCCAGTAACTCGAGATAATTAAAAATTTAATGTTGATGAGGAATTGACAATATACACTCTAGACGGGATTCACTATAATTCTGCAACTATAGATCAAATAAAATAATAAGCGGGATGGGCTTTTATCGAAACAACTTGATGATGTGTAAGGGCCCACTCACTTTCCTACCTCTCCTGGCAGGTACATGTGTTTCCATCAACATTCAATGCGTGGTTTTCATAAAAGGCATTAACCATTTCTAAGGGGTCCCCATAGTGGTTTTTGAAAATCATGGAGGATCTGTCAAAATGAATCATGGTCATTGATTTGGAGATGGGTTGGTTAGTATCTTGATTGTCGATGGGTACTCATCCTCTAAATTTCAATTGCTTTAACATGTTATAAAGCCTTTGATTCCTTAGGTTGATTCCAATGAGAGATGATTCAACGCAAAAATTCTGCACAATTTAATTTCGAATTTATAAAATTTTTACACAAACTTTTATATATTTTAAGGTTTCTCTTTTAAGGCTGAAAGGTTAGGCTTGTATAAAATGTATAAATAAAATTTTGAAAAGAGACTGCGGTCCTTGATTTATTTACCATTCTAACTCTTCATTCTTCTTCATTTTGGATTCCATATGGGTAATAATATAGACCATGACCTTATGCACGACTTCCATTTGATTGGCTAGGTGTCTCATATCCTTCCTTATCTCATGCATCTTGTCACATTAACACCCTCTAGGAGGAGGATAGCTATCCATGACATGAATGTATCTAGGAATTTCCAAAATCAAAGACTCTAATTATTGCTAGATTTAAGACTACCAGCACATAGGAAAAGGAAAAAAACAAGAGGATTGGAGGGACAAATGCTTTTTAAGTGTTTGACAAGACCAATCAGCTCAATAATCACTTATAAAAAAATAAAAAATAAAAAATAAAAACTAAAATTACAAGCCTATACATAATTTCAACTAGGAAAATAGGTTCATTACCATCCATAGGTGACCCACAATTAGCCATTAACCATTAACTAGTAGAGTAGTAACATTATTAATTTTACTAAGGATAGAAGTATCTATTGTAGATAATTTCATTCTAAATTTTTTTAACATTCCATTCACCCAATGCCATCATAAGTAATTATATAGAGCGAACATTAGTAATAACAATGAAACAGAATAGTCCTAGCTCCATCATGATATCTCTACCATAGGATTCGACATATCTCCTTCATATATCTATAATAATATTTTCTCATATCACAGATAAGGCCTAAGGAGGCCACAACCATACCCAAGAAATTAGGCCCATTAGGGAATTGTTACACAACAAGAATAAGGCCCATTATGGTGTTGTGATGTTATCACAAATAAGAATTCCCAAGGAGGTGGTTTTCATACCCAAGAACCAAGGCCCATTAGGGTGTTGTTACACCCCAAGACCAAGGCCCATTTGGACATTGTTACATAACAAGAATGAGGTACAATTTTGTAAACCCATAGGATGGAATGATAATTATATCACTTTTAATTTTAATTATATGTCCTAGTGTGCATTTATTTGAGGCACAAAAACCCTTCCTTCCACCCTATGAAATCTATGCCATTTGGAATATTCTTAAAAAACATAAATATATATGTAAAAAATTAAAAATATTTAATTGCACGTTAATGTTACTTATGAGTAAATAAATAATCTCCAAATTTTATATATTTACTAACCAGTCGAGTAGTAACAATGTTAATTTTCTTAGGACTAGAAGTCTTTATTGTAGACAATTGCATTTTAAAACATTTTCAACAATATGAAATCGTGTTAACCCCATATAATCATAAGCCATTATATAGAGGGAAAATTAGAAATAAAAATGCAAATAAATAGTCATAGGTCTATCATGATATATTTTTCATAGGGTTGAACATATATCCTTCATATCTATGACATAAGCTTTTTTCATATCATAGATAAGATGGCCCAAAGAGGCCACTGTCATACCCAACAAATGAAGCACATTAAAAGGCGTTCTTAAACCACAAGAATGAGGCCCATTACTGAGGTACAATTTTGTAGCCTGGGATGGAATGCTCATTGTATCACTGCCAATTAATTACAAATCATGGTGTGCATTTATTTGAGCCACACAAACCCTACCGTTTACCCTAAATCAATTGAATTTAGAGTATTCTTGAGCAATAGAAATATATATGTGAAAAGGTAAAAAATATTTAATTGTATTAACATTACTTATGAATAAAGAAATACTCTCCAAGTTGAATCATTCAATTTGGCCCTAAAATGAAGCCTTGGGCATGTATTTTTGTCTAGCGGGACAAAATTTCCTTGTTTCACAAAAATGCACACCCAAACTTCATTTCCTAACCAATATGATTTATTCAAATTTTCAATGTTTTATTTTACTATTTTACACACTTTTACATTTTTATATCTTTACTAACTAGTAGAATAGTAACAAATTTGTTAATTTTCTTAGGGCTAGATGTATTTTTTGTAGATAACTACATTTTAAAACATTTTCAACATTTTCACATTGCGTTCACCCCAAATCATCTTAAGCAATTATGTAGTGAGATAGTTAGCAATAACAATGCAATGGAGAAATCATAGGTCTGTCATGTTACCTCTATCATAGGGCTCAACATATCTTCTTCATATATCTGTCATAAGCTTTACTCATGTTACAATTTGGAGTATTCCTGAACAAAATTAATATATATGTGAAAATTTTAAAATATTTAATTGTGTTATTGTTGTACTTACGAGTAAATAAATACTCTCCAAGCTGAATTATTCAATTTGGCCTTGAAATGAAGGTTGGGTGTGTATTTTTGTGATTCGAGCCAAAATTGCCATGCTTCACTAAAATGCATGCCCATGCTTCATTTCTTCAGAAATTCAAGATTGATTCAAGTTGCAAATTGTTTATTTTAATATTTTACACACTTTTACATTGTTATATATTTACTAAGTAGTGAGTAATAATAATGCTAATTATTTTGTGGCCAGATGTATCTATTGTTGATAATTTCATTTTAAAACATTTTCAACATTTTCACATTGCATCCACCACATACCATCATAATAAATTATGTAGAGAGAACATTAGCCATAACAATGCAGCGTAACAATCATAGGTCTGTCGTGATATATTTTTCATAAGGATTATCAAATCTCCATATCACTATCATAATATTTTCTCATATCACATATAAGAAGTCACAAAGAGGCCATTGTCATACACAAGAACTGAGGCCCATTATGGAATTACTGCACCACAATACTAAGATATAATTTTTTTTTTTCAGAAGAAAAAAACGCTGTTATATATTAATATAAAACAGTACATAGTCCAATATATCTCAAGCATGTATAAAGATACAGCGAGAATAAACAACCATAGGCAACCTTGTGAAGGCTGCATCAACATAGAACGTACCCGTTCATACAAAATGCTCAGCTATGAGAGCGAGCAGACAAAGGTGATGGAGAGATAATGACAGATAGCAAACGAAAAATAAACCTATGACATGAAAGAAAGATAAAATGATAATGCACAGGATTAGTCCGATATATATGATTGAAATCATGCCATGTATAATGCCTTACAAAAGATGATATAAAATACAAATGACTGTCCCGTGGCAGAGGGAGCGAGTCAAAAGTGCAAAATAGGCAGCATCTAATTATGCCAAGCAGATAAAAGAAACCGGCTCGCCTGACGGGGTGCATTCACGCCAGAAGAAGATATCACGCTCGCTTGAGAGATTAAACATCCACCTTACGTCAGTCACGCTCGCCTGAGAATGGAAAAATAGCATGATCAACGAGCACGAATGAAAGATATATATCAGATGTTATACACGCTTGCCTGAGGATGATATGTGTGATATATCAAAACCTGCAAAAGGATAATACTGCCGGAAAAGAAGTGGGAAAGACCAAAATGTCAAATATGAACCACATTATGGAATATCAATCTCTGTCTCCCAGTATATAAGACCATCTCGGAAAAGCTGAACCTGCATAGTGCCAAAATCAGAAAATAAACCCATCTTTGAGAGGCCATCTGCCCTAGTATTGTTGGGATAGATATAGCCCCGAATACGTATCTGCTCAATCACCTTGGTCAGGTCCTCTCCCAGCAAATCATAGAAATGGATATAAAATTCCGCGGGCCAGCCATCTGGCCCCGGACTTTTATCACATGCAAATGATTTTAGGACCAATTTAACTTCATTCCCAGTGATCACCTTATCCATATGTGCAATAGCTGTATCATCAAAAAAACGAGGGATGTGTTCAAGCATCCACGCTTGGTCTACCATATTGGTATCATCCTGCTTGGCATAAAAGTTTGCAAAATATCGAATAGCCTCGTTTTGAATATCTTTGGAAGAGTATACAATGGATCCATCCACAGATTTGATGCGCCAAATGGCATTTTTACTTCTCCGCTCAGAAGCACATTTGTGAAAGAACTTAGTATTTCGATCCCCCTCTGCTAGCCACAGTGCCCTGCTCTTCAACCTCCATGTGGACTCTTCAATCCTTAATAATTCTCTTTTCCTATTGCCCAAGAATTTCAGACTCTCAAGTGTTTGTTCATCTGGGTATGTATGAGTAAAGGATTCAATAATAACCTCCATTTCAGCCTGAATCCGCCTGTACTCTGCTCTGTGTCTACACTTCTTCTCACGTTCCCAAGACTTGGTCATAGTCTTAATTTTCTGCATTTTGTGATGGAAGGAGTCCCATAACTCCGAATGCATAGGCTCGGGATCCTGTCTCCAGATGTCCCCAACCAAACAGGTATACTCCGGGTCCTCTAACCATATCCTATTGAACTTGAAAGGATATCCCGAGCGCACAGGGAAATTATTGCATGAGAGAGAGATGGGGTAGTGGTCAGAAACATCAGAAACCATAACAAAGGATTTGGGTCCCCCTAAAATGTCAAAAATCGAATTTTTAACCACCACCCTGTCCAATATTTTCCCAATGAAATTCACACCCGCTCTTCTATTGGTCCACGTAGGCATCAGCGGGTGCGGCCTAATGTCTATCAGCCCATGAGACAGGAAAATGTCGTTCAAATGGCCAGCCAAAGGGTCCATACGGGCCTTATTTCCCCATGCTTCATCAGCATTGAAAGTAGCATTGAAATCACCCATAATGATGAGGTTATGTAGATGAAAAATACCAGTCATCACCATCCTGTCCCAAAAAGACCTTCTATTCACATATGGTGCGTCTAGATTAATAAAATTGAAAGTATGATCCATACCTCTGAGACGTCCATGCAACAAAATACCACCAAAAAAGCTGTAAGCTTTAAATGATGCAAAGGAGGGGTTCCACATGACCAGTAAACCCCCAGAACGTCCGCATGAATTTGTTGCAGCAACATGCCAATTCCTCTTGATTCTTAAAAACATATTAATAGCCTTAGTCCTATCAGACATAGTCTCCTGTGCAAAGAAAATGAACGGATTCATAGAGACCAGCATCTCCCGCAGGCAATGATATTTAGGGTCATCACCCAAACCCCTAATATTTAAAGATATGACTTGATTCATGGCGAAACCACAGTAGGGTTACACGCTCTAAGTGCCCTGGAATTGTTTGCTGCCCCAAGATTGATGCGAATGGAAGTGTCCTTGATCCCGGCCCCGTCATCCATGAACAGAGAAATGGATTTAATTTTCTCCTTCTTCTTCCTGCCACAAGCGTCTTTTGCCTTTTTCTTAATGGATTTTAATGCATCGGATAAGGTAGGAGAATTCTTTGTTTTGGATGGAATAGGTTTGTCAAAAACCGTCAAAGCAGCGAGGTCCATGTTGGAATTTCTGAAAAGAAAATCAAGATCACTACCTATGGAATTTCTAGAGGAATCGGAAGGGTTTGTGGTCCCATTAAAGCCGGGAGTGTCATGTGGCGAGCCTGAGTATAACCCATCATCCTCACTATCATCAAGCAAACTACGGACATGATATAACGGTCCCCCACTCCCCATATCTCCCGGTCCCTGATCATCACAATCATTTACAGTACCGCGGCAATGTAAATTAGAAGGCTGCTTCCCAACAGAGCTATAAGATTTAAATAAAGGGGGATCAATGGACGAGGAGATATTCCCCTCCGGATGAATAGGAGCCATAGAGCTACATTGACCCAAATCCTTATAACTCATAGGTCGCTTCTCAGGGTTACGTACGTTTCCCGGAGAGGACAAGGATATAGCATTTTTAGTAGAAAAGGATGGGGCAGATGGAGCAAAAGATGGGCAAGATATCGGTCCATCAGGATCATTTTGAATGGAAAAGGAGGGGTCAATGTCATGCTGTGACTCAGGCTGGAGTACCCTATAAAGATTCTTAGATACATATGGATGACTCGCTATATTAGCAGGGACAACCAAATCAGGGAGCGATACATCATTATGTCCCTCCGCTGTGTTGTAAGCTTCTTCTTCAGAGGAAGAGTTAGTTCTAATACCTGAATTTAAGCCAGCCGTCGGCGCTTGAACATTGGGGTGATGACGTACTCTCTCTGAAGCGTTTCTAGACTGGTCCGCCCTTGCAATACGAAGTCTCATCGGGCAATGGTCTCTGAGATGGCCCGTTTTGTGGCAAATCAAGCACCTGAAGGGAATCCCCCAGAAGTCGATGCGTTTTCTATGCCTTCTATCACTCCAAATGAGATCAATATCACCCGGGAGGCCACCGAAATAGTCAACCTCCACCAGAAGCCATGCAATCCTCTTGTCCGCCGCTCCCATAATGCTCGGATATATATATTTTGTGGTCCCAATGGAATCCCCGATCGTTCGCAAGGCCTTTATGGTCCAAAATTCCAAAGGCAAGCCAAGCAATTTAACCCAAACCACTCTGTTACGTGGTGCCTCCAATACCGGATTAAACCCAATGTACCACGGTATAATTTGCATGAAGCTCCTTCCTCTTACCCAGGTACGTCCCATGATTTTAAAAACATCAGCCTGGTTCATGAAGTGTATACTGAACCACCCATTCATCAACTTACTAACCTTTGGCGTGTAGCCAATTAAGGTATTCCATTTCTGGTGTATCCATGAAGCAGTATCAAAATCTTCCCTATCTGGAAATACCCACCTCCCAACAACAACCCGCCTCTGTAGCCTTGCCACCCTAGTGCACAAATCCTCGTAATCCAAATTAACCTCCTTAATGTCCATCCTATGTTTAAGGATGTTCTTTTTCCCTCTGCGAGCACCACAACCAGCTTTCCTGGAATTAAGCCTCCTATGTCGCAAGATACAATTTGCCTCAGATTCCTCAATAGAATGAAGTCCCTGTTGAATAATAGCCACATCAGTGTCGAAATCGTCGTTGTGCGAAGCGGGAGAATAAGTCTGAATGCCCTCCCGCGGGTTCTTTTCTTTGGAAGCCTCCATGCAGGATGCGGGACACCTAAGCACCCAAGGACACCACTTGCTATATATTTGTGTACCAGCGCCCAAAACTCTGACAACCAATCTAGAAGACCAGTGTTGGACTAGAAATCCAGCATGCTTGTCCGCCGCCACCTCTAATAGCATGAAATAAAATAAGCCACAATGGGAATCGTGGAAAAGCTCCAAAAGAGGATGTTTAGCTTCCCAAGAACCACTATATACAACGAAAAAATCTTGAATCCTCCTCTTGAGTTGACATAAAAAAAACTCTACTCCTCCTTTGACATTATTTTGTGATGTATCTAGATATAACTTCACATTATATCCATTTCAGATCTCTAATATAAATTAGTTGGATATTAGTTTGAATTTTGATTAGTTTAATTATATAAATTTAATTATTGATAAAATTAGATAACATTAATTTATCAAAACAATTTTTATTATGTTATTTTTAAAGTTGTTGAAATTAAAAAAATTATAAAATTATAAAATTAAATTATAATTTCATCTTTAATTATTAAATTTTTACTTTGATTTTTTTTGTAAGTTTAGCAGAGCCTTTCTATTTTCCATTAATCAAAAAAGAGAAAAGTAGGTTATAATGAATAATGCTGGAAACCAGGTCTATTGGCCACCTTAAAGAGTCATAGGCCATCCAAAATTCATAAAGTTTGACCCTAATATTGTTTGCTATATCCAATTTATTGTCCATTACATACAAGAACTTCAGAAATTAAATGCTACCTATAATATGCATGTCAAAATGACAAAAAAGAAAAGGATTTCATAAAACTCAATCATCAGATCGATCGATATGTGTCGAGTCCTTAAAATTGGAGCTAGACATATCCACTTGATTCATACTTTTCAATTGGCACTTCCCGCGGCCTAGGAAGAAGTTATGGTGGTGTTGCAGAAGGTGGATTTCTTGGATATCCCTTCTCATTTAAGCTAAAATAGAGGCAGCTTTTGCGTCCCCTCCAATTTCCTGAACATTGACTATGGCATTTGCCAGTCTATATTTCAATGTCCAATAAGTATGGATAGACTATTGAAATAATGACAATCTACTTCTAGTATTACGTGGATCCCTCAGAAACTCCATTTCCTCCTCTTGTATTTCACCCTCCTCTTGTTGAAAATGCAGCAAGATGATGGAGCTTGGTGAAATGAAGTCGCCTTCACCAAGTGGGCCCGAAAGCTATTTTTGGAAAGTGAAAGGTCTGGTAAATGCCCATGCAGTCAAGGGGTATGATGTGGTCTTCAGCGAAGGAAAGGATTTCCTACGCAGGAAGACCACTGGAGAGACCCGGAAGATAGGGGTTCGAACCAAGAACCTTTATCAGTTGCAAGTAGATGGCTGCGCAGCAATGGCATGCAAAGCAGGAGAAGTGGTGAGCCAGGATGATGAGGGCGAACTGTGGCACCGGAGATTGGGCCACCTTCACCATGGAGCTTTGAAGATCCCGCAGCAGATTTCTACTGGGCTTCCTAAGGGCACCCTTGCGCAGTCAGATCAGTGCAAGGGGTGTACTTTAGGAAAGTTTGTGAAAGCCACCTTTCACGAGAAGGATAGTCGCGCCACGACGATCCTTGAGAGAGTTCACACAGGTCTACGTGTGTGGTCCTTTCTCAGTAGCTTCGACAGCAAAGCACAAGTACTATGTGATCTTTGTTGATGATTTATCTCGAAAGTGCTAGATCTTCTACATGCAAACGAAGAGCGATACATTCGGTAAGTTCTGTGAGTTTAAAGCACTGGTCGATGTGGAATCGGGGAAGAAGCTGAAGGCTCTCAGGAGCGACAATGGTGGTGAATTCATCTTGGCTGAATTCAAGGACTTCTGCAGCGCAGAAGGGATTCTGAGAGAGCTCATCGCACCCCATAACCCACAGCAGAACGGGGTGGCTGAGCGGAAGAACAGAACTATTGTGGGTGCTGCATGGGCGATGTTGCATGATCAGGGCCTACCCCTTCACTTCTGGGCTGAGGCATGCAACGCAGCATTATATGTGCAGAACCGTTGTCCTCACAAGATTCTTGGCATGAGTACACCAGAGGAGGCTTATTCTGGCAAGAGCCCTGACATTTCCCATTTGCGGATTTTTGGCTCTCCTGTCTACATGCATGTGACGAAGGATGCAAGGAATAAGCTCGATCCAATAGCGGAGGTTGGAATATTTGTGGGGTACACTGATACACCACACAAATATAGGGTGTATGTGTCAGATAGTCGCAACACTGTTGTGCGACAGGATATTAAATTTTAGGAGGAGAAAGCCATGCAGTGTTCGCTTGAGAGGGAGCCACACTTGCATGCAGAGGAGGAGCTGTTAGCTCCCAAGGATGATTCTCCGGATGTGGATCATCCAGTATTTCATGATAGATCCAAACACATCGACATCAGGTACCATCATATCAGAGACTGTGTTCAGCGGAGGATCATGATGCTTTCATATATTCCCACGGAGGATCAGGATGCAGACATCTTGACGAAGGCGCTCACCAGAAGCAAATTCGAGTTTCACAGAAGCAGGGTATGGGTTGCAGATAATCCATATCTTGCTGAGAGGGAGTGTTAAAAATGCAGCGAGATGATGGAGCTTGGTGAAATGAAGTTGCCTTCACCAAGTGGGCCCGCAGGGTATTTTTGGCTCAAAGTCTATTTTTAGACTATGTCTATTTTTAGACATATGGATCATGGACCGGGAGCTGCAATATTCTATTCTTGGATGATTGGTCGGGTTGGTAAAAATAGATGGACCTCTATTTTTAGCATTTAGGTCGAAGTCTATTTTTAGACTGGCGGGCTAAAAATAGAACAGTTAAATATTATTTACCCTTAATAATATTTGGACTCTAAACCTCAGTTTACTCTCTTGGAGCACTTCAGTTTGACCCCCGGATGTGGGGCATGCATCTGCTAGAAGGATTTACGCTTTTCCTATGGGTTAGTTGAGCTAATGCATGGTTGACTTCAGTTAGAGCTCAAGTGGCAGAGTTCGGTGGAGTTGATGCAACAGTGAATGGAGATGGTGTTCTGGTTAACTAACTTTGAACTAGTTGTATTTAGTTTAACTAGCTAATACACTAGAGATGAGTTGTGTAAATTAAATATTATTTAATTCACTAATTATTAACTCATTATTCAACTAAAGAACACATCAATTTAACTCAGTGCATGGACAGTTCAGTGGCGACAAGTGAAAGAGGTAGATGAAAGGGTTGAGATAGCTATCAATTGTGACATTAGTTACAGTGCATGAGATTTGCACCACACTTGGAGGAAATTACCAATGAGAATTGCGTAGTTGGAGCTAGTGAGATTCGAACTTGGATCTCTCATTAGACCAGCGTTGATTGCACAATAGAGGCAAGCAATTAGTGGATGAGTTTTGAACCTTTGACTTGTTCAAAACCAATCTAGTTTGTGTGTAGCTTTTTGAGATAGTACTGAGTACTTGTGACAAAGTTCATCACCCTATGACAAATAAATGTATTGAATTGTGCAACCCTGTTGAAACCTGGTTTCACCTCCATCTCAAGAAAGAACAAAGGGGAGAAAGGCAACAAGCCTCCGAAACCCTCCACCAATACAACCCCCACCAACACTGCCTCAACCCAGCGAAACGACTTTGAAGTTCTGAGCAATCTTGACTCATTGGAGCACCCTATAGTCTCCCAGGCCCCCACTGATCAAGATCCGTCATTATTAAGTCAATATTTGATTACAACCAACGCCCTAAGCACAACCTCGGATTCAATCCACGCCCAGGCACCGCAACACAAACCATAATCCTCTCCCATTCAGATTAATACCAGCCACACCTCACTGCAAACTCCTCAATGCACATAAATGCAAACAGAGCAGCCATCCTCAACCACTTCAAACAATCCTCTGGAGGAGATCCTAGGCGATCTAGATCTCCAAAAGGTCAATGAGCAATGGTTCAAACTGGGAGTCGATGCCATTCCCCAAGAACACTTGGAGAAGATAGAAATGGCATACCTGCAGCTGGAATACATCAACCAAAATGCAACCAAAAGGCAATGGGGAAATAGCAACCAAACGGGCATTCAAGCCAACCTGGATTTGGATCAATACAAGCTACAAGGACTAGGAAGAAAAAGAGGGCGCAAATCCACAAGACACCAAATACAAGAACCAGGCAGACGCCTAATCAATGAAGGAAAAATCAGGGCCTTGGTCCTATCTGCTCCAAAGGTAGCTCAATGAAAATCACAACCTGGAACATCAGGGGGCTCAACGACACCACCAAAAGAAGGATCTTGAAAAATCGCTTATTCTCGCTACGCCCGGACATCATACTTCTTCAAGAATCAAAATGCTCTCCCAAAGGCATAGAGACACTCAAAAAACTTGTTTCCAACAGTCATCACTGCATAAGCATAGATGCTATCAGGCAAGCAGGAGGGTTACTCACGTTCTGGAACAAAATAAAATTCTTCTTGCAAAATGCTCTGTCCACCAAGCACTCGTTATCGAACATTTTCAACATGCCAGACTCAGGGCAATCGATCTGCATCACCAACGTGTATGGACCCCAACGAATCTAGGAAAAGCTGAAGATGCTACTAGACCTGGACGAAGTCAAGCAACACCATGGGGCAAACCACTGGATTTTAGGCGGAGACTACAACATGATCACCAATCTAGTAGGAAAAAAGGGAGGCTTACGAAGATTGGATAAGGACTCGGAAGCATTCAACACCTTTAGTGTTGAATCCAAACTCATTGACATCTCCACAGTCAATGGTCTGCATACATGGAATAATAAGCAAGGACGAAACAATCAGATAGCATCAAGTCTCGATAGGTTCTTCATGTCGGAATCCATTCTGCTGCAAAATATCGACATGGAGGCCAGCATTCTGCCTATCAGAGGATCTGATCACTGGCCAGTGCAGATTCACTTCACCAATTTGGATAAGCCCCACAACAGATAATTCAGATTTGAAGCCTTCTGGACAAAGCACCCATCATTCATGCAAAACATACAACGCTGGTGGACTCAAGCCACCATAAGGAGCGACAATATCATGTACATATTCGAACAGAAGCTCAAAACAATAAAAATCAACCTCAAACGCTGGAAAAAAAACACCTTTGGCGACATATTTCAAGCCAAAAAATAACTCGAGGAAAAAATGGTGAACCTAGATAGCGATCTTTGATCAAAGAAGGGCCCAATGATGAAAGAATAGCTCAAGAATCAAATCTGCAAAGGCAAAGGGAAGAACGGTTAAAACAAGAAGCGCTGCTATCGAGGCAGAAGTCGAGGGTGCAATGGTTAAAACAAGGAGAACGCAACACTAGTTTCTTCCATAAGTCAACCATCCAGCATAGAGCACATAATCGCATCCTCTCCCTCAAAAACGCTGATGGCGATCAAGTTTATAAAAGGGAGCATATAGGATTTGAACTCAAATCTTTTTTCACTTCTCTTCTCAGCGATCCCATTCAAGATAGAACCCGAGCCATCAATGAAATTATCGCTGCCATTCCCAACTTAGTTACAGAGGAGCAAAACTCCCTCCTTATAAGAGAATTCACTGAGCAGGATATTGAAGAAACAATCTTCAACATGGCCTCGAACAAGGCTCCCAGACCAGACAGCTTTACAATCGAATTCTTTAAAGCTTGCTGGCCCATTATTAAGGCTGACCTTCTCAACCTAGTAAGGAACTTTCACAGAACCAAGAAAGTTTTGCCTGCCATCAATGCCACATTCCTCACCTTAATTCCCAAATCAGACTAGGCTGACTCCCCCGACAAGTTTTGTCCCATAGCCCTTTTTAATGTCCTTTACAAAATCCTTTCCAAACTGATGGCTAGTAGACTTAAATCTGTCCTCCCCTCAATCATTTCTCAGGAACAAACTGGCTACGTTGAAGGTAGGCAGATCACTGACAGCATAATCCTCACTCAGGAAGTGTTGCATTCTCTCTTGAAAAACAAAAAGGACTCCAGGTATGCTTATCCAGCTTGACCTTTCAAAGGCCTTTGATAAAATCAACTGGCACTATATGAGAGCAATCCTCCAGGCTTATGGATTTAGTTAGCAATGGAAAAATTGGATAATGGAACTGGTCTCAGGTGCTTTCTTTTCAATGCTACTGAATGGAGGACCCCTTCAACCCTTCATTCCGTCCAGAGGTATAAGGCAAGGAGATCCCCTGTCTTCGTTTCTCTTTGTCATTATGGTAGAAGGGCTAGGAAGATCCTTAGCCAAGGCAAAACAACATAATCAACTCAAAGGCATCAAACCGGTACACCAAGGACACACAGTAACGCATCAACGATTCATAGATGATACAATGCTCATGGGCGCCCCCATAATGCAAGAAATTCGAACCATCATATTTTGTGGAAAACATGAGGTCACCTCTAACGATAGAAGAAGTTTTTGATTTTAAAGATCAAATAGAGGATGATGTCATTAGTAATTTCATTAATAAATCACAAACTGCATCTCACTTGCAATGTCACATGATTGAGGCAGCATTCGACAATAAAGAAGAAGAAGATCCTTTTAAAGACATCCATGATCAAGCAATACCTACTACCTCTGTGAATAATACTAAGGTTGTAGAAATTGAACTAGGAAAAACCTTGAACATTAACAAGAATCTCATTGCTGAACAAGAAGAGAAATTGGTCCAATTATTACGAAAATACAAAGTAGCCTTTGCATGGGATTACCCCGATATGAAAGGAATTGACCCACAATTATGTACTCACCACATTTACATTGAAAAAGACGCAAGACCCATTCGTCAACCTCAAAAGAGACTAAATCCTCACCTTAAGGATGCTATGAAAGATGAATTACAAAAATGATTGGATGTCAATTTTATCTATCCAATATCTGATAGCAAGTGGGTCTTCCCATTAGTGGTGGTACCTAAAAAGAATGGAAAGTGGAGGATATGTGTAGATTACCGTGAACTCAATAAAGCAACACAAAAAGACCACTTTCCTCTTTCTTTCATTGACCAGGGATTAGACACATTGGCAGGAAAGAAGTTCTTTTCATTTCTGGATGGCTTCAATGGATACAACCAAATTCAAATTGCCCCTAAAGACCAGGACAAGACTACTTTCACCTGCCCATCGGGTACATTTGCCTACCGAGTCTTACCTTTTGGCCTATGCAACGCTCCTGCTACATTTCAAAGGGCAATTCTCAGCATGTTTGCAGACTTAATAAATGAAGGTCTCAAAGTATATATGGATGATTTCACTCCTTATGGGGATGATTTTGAACCTGCGTTGCAAAATCTAGAAAAAGTATTGCAAAGATGTATAGACACTAGGCTTTGTTTAAGCAATGAAAAATGTCTTATGATGATGACTGAAGGAGTTATCTTAGGCCATTATATTTCATCAGAAGGAATTCAAGTAGATCCAGCTAAAATTCAAATACTCTTGTTAATTCCTACACCTACTACACAGACAGAGGTACGTAGCTTTCTTTGATTTTCTAGTTATTATAGAAAATTTATAGAGCATTATTCTCGAATCGCTGCACCTTTATATGCGCTGACTGGGAACACTGATTTTGTTTGGACAGACAAATGTGACAATGCTTTTAATGATTTGAAGAAGCTCGTTGCAACAGCCCCTGTGCTGAGGGGCCCAAATCGGAATTTACCATTCCAAATTTCATCTTACGCCTCAGACACAGCAATTGGAGCAATACTTGGGCAGGAGGAAGACAAAAAGCCATATGCAATTTACTACATTAGCAAAAAATCTGACCCCTGCCGAATTAAACTATACTGTGACTGAGAAAGAATTTTTGGCTGTAGTTCATGCTATAAATAAATTTAGGCATTACATAACTGGGTATCCTGTAGTGCTTTACACAGATCACTCTGCCATTAAGTTTTTAGAAAATAAACCTGTTACGAATGGGAGAGTAACTACATGGCTAATTTTACTGCAGGAATTTGACATCACGATCAAGGATAGACCGGGCAAAGAGAACCCTGTAGCTGACTTTCTGTCCAGGATGCCAAAGCCAATAGATGTAGAACCAGTTGAAGATCACTTCCTGGATGAGCATCTCTTCGCTGTTACCACCAGAACACCATGGTATGCTGATATAGTGAACTATTTGGCAATAGGTTAATTACCCAAACATCTATCCCTTAATGAACGAAAGCAAATAATACATCGTAGCACCCGTTTTTCATGGATAGGAGGTTACTTATTTCATACAGGTGTAGATATGCAAATAAGAAGATGTGTTAGGGACGATGAGGTATATGATATTTTGAAAGCGTACCATGACGGACAGTGCGGCGGACACTTTGCAGATCGTAGAACAGCACATAAAGTCCTACGGACTGGCTATTATTGGTCTAATATCTTTAGAGACGCAAAAAAATTTGTGCAGGCCTGTGATAGCTGTCAAAGGGCTGGTCGACCTGGGCAGTCTGATGAAATGACCTTGAACCCTCAACTAGTGATTGAACCCTTCGAACGTTGGGCCCTTGACTTCGTTGGTCCTATTAGCCCTCCATCGAACCAGAAAACATATATCCTAGTTGCCACTGAATACGTTACTAAATGGGTTGAAGCAGAGCCTCTTTCAAAAGCTACAGAGGATTCCGTGATACATTTTCTTTTCCAAATTTTCGTGCGGTATGGCCTCCCACGAGACATAATCACAGATGGGGGACCACAATTTATAGGTAACAAATTGGATGAATCATTACAGAATTACCATATTCAGCGTAAAATTACAACTCCCTACCACCCACAGGCCAACGACCAAGTCAAAAGCACGAATAAGGTAATCAAATCTATACTGACAAAAACGGTTGCTTCACATAGGCGAGATTGGGCCTACAGACTACCAGAGGCATTGTGGGCGTACCGAACGACATGGAGACCTACCACAGGACATTCACCATACCAGTTGGTATTTGGAAAAGAACCCATCTTTCCTATCGAATTTGAAATTCAGACATTACGAACAGCTCAAACGATAGGTCTGAATTTAGATGAAGCACAAGCAAAAAGACTGCAGCAACTGAATGAATTGGATGAAATCAAACTCTCTCCTCTTTAGCGCACCGCATTAATCCAACAATAGAGAGCAAAATGGCATGACGCCCACATTAAACAAAGGATCTTCCACGAAGGAGATTGGGCACTTCTATATGATTCTCGGTTTCAGGATTTCCCTGGAAAACTCCAGACTAGGTGGCTTGGACCCTACGAAATTTAGAAAGTGCATGATAACGACACTCTCACACTAGTCACCATTGACGAATATGGGCATTCCTTTAAGGTTAATGGCCATCGAGTTCAATTATATCGTAAGCTGCTTACCCGTGAATCCTTTTGCCAGCAGTGAAGGGAAGACTCCACCATTGAAATTCTTGCTGAAGGGGAGAATCCCTCTCCCGCGCCAGTTTGATAAATTGGTTTTTTTAATTTTTGTACATAATGCATTCTTTTTTTTCTGTTTTTGAAATTCATTTCCTTGTTAATACTTCTTTATTTCGTTTGAATTTAGTTTCTTTAAAAACGAAAAATAATAAAAATTTTGTGTTTTTTTCGTGTTGTTGTTCCTTTCTAACGGAACAGCACTTCTGCTGTTCCTTTTGAAAGGAACAACAGTTTCGCAGAGTATTTTTGCTGTTCCTTTTAAAAGGAACAGCACCTTCATAGGATTTTTTTTGCCGTTCCTTTCGAATGGAACAGCAGTTTCATGCAGTGTTTTTGCTGTTCCTTTCAAACGGAACAGCATGTCCGCAGAGCATTTCTTTGCTGTTCCTTTTGAAAGGAACATCAGTTTCGCAGATTAAAGGAACAACAGTTTCGCAGATTTTCTTTACTGTTCCTTTTGAAAGGAACAGCAGTTTCGCAGATTAAAGGAACAGCAGTTTCACAGATTATCTTTGCTGTTCCTTTTGAAAGGAACAGCAGTTTCGCAGATTAAAGGAACAGTAGTTTCGCAGATTATCTTTGCTGTTCCTTTTGAAAGGAGCAGCAGTTTCGCAGATTAAAGGAACAACAATTTCACAGATTATCTTTGTTGTTCCTTTTAAAGGAACAACACTTTTTGAATGATTGTTTTAAGTTTGTATTTAAAGCACGATTGTTTTAAGTTTTCAATACAAAAATACAAAGAAAAAATAAAGCACTTCCTCAAGTATGTATGAAGGACAATGGTTCCATGGGTTGCAAAACAACTCTGTCAAGGTTATGGACACTTGTGGGCAGCAGAGCTCTGTTAATGGTATTGAAGTCATAGTTATACAAATCAATAGTTATTTAACCCTCTTTCCTATAATTTTTATTGAATATCAAACGAAATGCATAAAATTCCTTAAGTTCTATCCCCGAACCATCACACATGAAAAATATTATAAATCGGACATATTACTTTAATGTGGTAAATAGCGTAATTACATTAATCTTTTGCTGTCCCTTCACTTCATACTTGAATTATTACAACGCGATTCCCTCATTATTACTGATTTTTCTTATGCATCGATTTCAGTAATTACTTAATTTGATTGAGTTTATCATGATTGCGCCTGTTTTTTCACTGCCGTCCTATTGCTGTTCCACACATCCCACCTTAATCGACGGTCGAGGTCGACCTTTCATTCGTTTGGGGGGCGGAAATATCTGCATGAACATCAGAGAATTAGTAAAACTCTCGGACGAGAGTTTTTCCAACTCTCGTCCAAGAATTTCTCCAACTCCCGTCCGAGAGTTTGCCCGAGAGTTTTGTGACCACAACTCTCGGACGAGAAAATGAAAAACTCTCGTCCGAGAGAATTTTAACTCAGGTTAAACCCGACCAAACTCTCATCCGAAATATTTAAAATCTCTCGGACGAGAACTTTTAAAACTCTCGGCCGAGAAATTTAGTTGACTTTTTTCTCGGCCGAGAAATTAAAAATTTCTCCCGAATTCTAACCATCCGCCAAAAACTGTTTCCCAACTTCGCGATTTGACCCAGCATTGACCTTCGATTGAATGATTTTGTGAAATGTTCGACTTTAGATCACAAATTCACATTTCATATATTGTACTAAGTACATTGAGATACATTTTCATTATTGGTGGTTTCTCTCACACTTGTTAACAGTTCACATCATTGACTAGTAATCAAGTGGTTTCTACCATGTTCGACTTCAACACAATCAATCGCATGGATAGAATCGTACTAGTTTGAGCAGCGGAAATCAAGACCCTGGATCTAGTTTCCACCATCCAGGCCGCGAGGAGTTTTATTATTCATTATATAGTAGACTACTCATGACATATGGCTGCGTCCATAATGTGTCTACTACTTCATGTAATTCTAAAATCATTTATGTATCAGAACATGTAGTTAGTTTTGATCTGAGTATGGGAATGCCTAGCTTAGCGATGATATACATATATATATGCTTGCATTTTTTCCAGGTTCAACTGATGTGCCGACAACCTGATCCTTGGAATGATAAAGCACTTCACTCTTCTAAATTCTTCAGAACTCTTCAGAACTCTTCAGACTTCACACTTTAGGGGGAAATCTGTTACACAAAAATTTGTCACCATGACATTGAACTGTCTATATGGGTTCATCATTAACTATTTATTTCTCCCTTAGAGGTCCAAAATCATAAACTTCTTAAATCAAGTCTTGGAATTGGTAAAAAGTTCATTATAACCCTAAAAATCCTAACTCCGCACTTTTCCTAGTCATTTCCTGTGGTACCGTGGTTTATTACTATAATAATTCTGACATATCCTACATGTTCTATTCATTAAAACTGCGGACCCCAGTAAAATGAAAAATAGAAAGAAAATTAAGTTCTAGAAGCCCAAGTGGTCGAATATTCTCCCAGCTGGAGCCTTCTAGAAGCGCTATCTGGTCGAACTTCGCCCCTTCCATTCATGAACCTTTATCCCTTCATAAATGGAGCTATCCCTTGTTTTTGGAGCTGAAATCCCAGGATGAGAGGGCTTTATCCCTTCCTTTTTGGAACTAAAACTACTTCCCTTCTGTTATAAATTGAGACCATGTTTCAGTCTCAAGGGTACTTCTTAGTACTTCTTAGTTTGAAGAAGAGACTTAGAACTTGGTAGTTTTGAGGTGAATTTCTAAAGAAATCATACTCTCCACATCTTTGCATCATTGGCATGAGAGAGATTACATACTCATAGCCACATTCTTATGCTGATAAAGAGAGTCAGAGTCTTGTCAAACTAAGGAAAACAGTTGTTCGGGACCCCGAAAGAACCTGTACAAACATCCATGTGTCAAGGTTGTAAGGTTTCTTCTTTTATATTCAAATTTAACACAAATGGATTCTATTTTCTCATTGAGTTGTTCAACTATATTTTGAATGAATTAATTCTCTAATTCCTTGATCACTAAGATAGACTATTTCTTTCGAATTATCATATTTTGCAGATGCTTTTGATCTTGTTTTCTTTTCTTTGATTGCAGATCTTATATGTTGGATCGATATCTTCTGTAGCGACTGGATTGAAGATCAGGCAAGCGTTGGAATTCAGTTAGGAGAATCTATCCATAATTAATAATTCATAAGAATAATGGTTTAGAGAAAATGGTCTACATCTATTTGTTTGTTTCTAGAAATCCTTAGGATACTAGGGAGATCGCTCTTGTCTGCAAGAGGTATTTGTTTGTCTAACAAACATGATTAAAGAAAAAAAATGCACATGTTTGTCTTATGTTGTTGAATGCTGGCATCGCTTCAGCCCACTTGGTAAAGTAGTCTACTAGGAAAATAATATAACCATGCCCCCAGGACAAACGAGGGTTACAGTTCATGAAGTCAATGCCCCATTTCGAAAATGGTCCCACAGAGACAACATGATGCATTGGCACTGGTGGTTTGTGGATTTTACGATCAAATATTTGGCACGCATGACAAATTCTGACCGCGAGGATGCAGTCGCGAAATATGGTAGGCCAAAAGTAACTGGCATGAATTATCTTTTGCATGGTAGTGTATCTAGAAAAGTGTCCACCACAATCCCGAACATGACAATCATTTAAAACCTTTTCGGCCTCCTCATGAGTGAGGAACCTTCTTAAAATTGTATCAACACCACAACGATAAATTGTATCGCCGACGATAAGATAATCTTTGGCTTGGTATCGAATACGTTGTTGGTCAGAGCGAGAGGTATCAGGCCGAAAAGTCTGGTCTAGAGATAAATGATAAAATCCCAATACCAAGGATCATATGATTAGATCAGAAATAGAGACTCATCAGGAATAGATGGTTCCGATGTAGTAGCAGTACTATCAGAGGGAAGGTCGCGTAGAAGCTCAACCAAAAGTAAAGAATTCTTTGAATTGGATTTGATAAATTCCAAATCAAACTCCTGCAAAATGACAATCCATTTTGAATACTTGCCCCCCAAAAATTGACGTGATAAGATTTAAGTCATGGGGTTGCAATCCGAAATGACAATGGTCTTCCAGAACAAGATATAGTGGCGAAATATTTGGAAAACTTGAACAACTTCCAAGGAAATATTTTCTATGTATGAATACTTCACTTCCGTATCATTGAGATTATGACTCAAATAATAGATCGGATGTTCTATCCCATTTTCTACTTGGACCAATACCATAGCAATGGTCGTATCAGTCGTGGAAATATATAAGAAATAATCACTCTAATAATTGGGGGGATACATTAATGACGCCCGAACAAGAGTATCCTTGACAACATCAAAATAAGCTTGCGCAACCTTATCCAAATGGAAGGGAATCCCCTTTTTCAAGAGCTGAGTAAATCCTTTAGCCATTTCGGCATAGTTGGTTATGAACCACCTTAGGAAGCTAGCCTTTCCCTGAAGTTTCTGTAACTGAAGAAAATTTGATGGAACAGGAAAATCAAGAATTGCTTGGACCTTTAGTGGGTCAATTCGAATTATTTCTTTTGAGACGATGAATCCTAGAAAACAACCAGAACCAACACAAACCACACATTTATCTGGATTGAAACGTATTTTTTAGTGTTAGTAGCGTAAAAATATATCTCTCAAATGCATTGGGTGATCAGTCTGGTTTCGTGAATGAGCTGGTAAATCATCTAGATAAGGTTTAACAATGTGCTTGATGTCATTGAAAGCATAATCCATTGCTCTCTGAAAAATGTCCCCAACATTTTTTAAACTAAAGGGGATTTTTCGATAAGAGAATGTGCCCCAGAGATAGATAAATTGTTAGAATTTTACCGTAGAAATAATAAAAAATTTACTGAGAGAAATAAACTTAAAAGAGGCCAACAACAAATCATAAACATTAACACAAATATTTAACTGGGAAAACCCCAAACTTCGGGGAAAAACCCAACCAATGAAATTTCATTAAACATTGGCCAAAACCCTGGCCAATCCAGCCAAGTGAGCCTTCACCGCTCACCTCCAGGCCTACGTTACAATGAAGTCTTTCCAGCCTTTTATAGGCTCCATTACATGCAATACCATGGGCTAAAACCATGGGTACACAATACCTTGTGCCCCAAAACGACTACTATTTACCCTAGTCAACATTGACTCTACCCCGAGTCATGTTTACCTAACATAAATTTTGTCTTATATTGGTCCTCTGGGCGGATATTGATTTGATTGTAGCCAAAAAATCCATCCATGAACGAAAATATTTCGCATCCAGCACAATCGTCAATAATCTGGTCGATAAAGGGAGTACAATAGTTGTTTTTTGGACAAGTAAGATTGACATCCCGATAATCGACACACACTCTGATGGTCCCTTGTTTTTTCATAACAAGAAAAATGTTGGAAACCCACTCAATTAGAGGAACAGGGTAAATGAAACCAACACAAATTTTTTTTTCAACTTCTGCTTTAATGGTAGCAACCTTCTTCGGATGAACAGGATGAAGGCATTGACATACCGGCTTTACATCGAGGTACATATTAATAGTGTGTTCAACGATACTAGTATCTATGCCTAGAATTTACTCATAAGACCAAGAAAATATATCGTGAAATTCAAGAAAGAGAGAGTGATATGTTTTAAGTTCTAATGGAGACCAAGACACCTCGACATGAATTTTTTCTACAACATCGGGTTTAGTCGAAATATCGATAGAAATGGTTTCCTCAATATTTGATAAGTTTCGCTTAGATTCGATTTCATTAATAGGAAAGAATTAGAAAATAATGTTTTTATTGATGGGTGATATATTTCAAAAATATTGTCTTCTTCGTATCCTGAATATGGGAGTGATGATGATGATATTCCCATGGGTCTCCTTCTGGCATCATGGATTCCACAATATTCTCATATGTCAAGAAAGTTGAGGAAAAAGGATCAGATGGAGTACCAAAATCTAATTAACGATCAACCCAAACGACCGAAGACGATGATTTCAGATTTTCCACCCAAGCCATGTAGATTGATTACTATGCCAACTCAATTAGGTTAGCGACATAAATTCATCCAACGTAACAATTTCAGAATCGCCCGTAATCGTCCTTAAGCCAGATGGAGTGGAAGATATCATGTAGCAGGTATCTATGTTTGAAATTTTTTGTCGACGTCGCGGGCGGCTGTAATGAAAAGGTTCCCATGAGGGTGGAATCCTTTAAGAGTCCTACACAAATGTTATGAAGTGTGAGTTGGGGTGCGTGAACTAACTGAACGCTTCTAGTTACTTAAAAACTGGAGGCAAAGAAAAATAGCTGATTGATGACTATGATGACACCTTTATGTGGAAAGGCGATCATTCTAAAATATGTAGAGATGATCATAGTCATAGCATATACCCATGGCCTTCCGAGTAAAATGTTATAATAAAGGGGTCCGTCAATGGCCTCAATTTCAACATTCACTATTTTTCCCCCTAGTTCAACATGGAGGTTATTGATAATACCACAAGGCTTATATGTACATCTGTCGAAAGCTTTCAACGTCATAGGTGATTGAGATAGTTGTGGTTAGCCAAGTGACTTCCAGCAGTTTAGAGACGTAATGCACGTAGATGCTCCCTCATCAATAATAGTGCGATGAACAACGTGATTGAGAACATTTACTTGGAAGGAATATGCCAATTCTGCTGGGAGTTGTGGCACATAGCCCGTATGATTAAATACTACTAGATTGGAATCCATCAGATCAATTCCACCAATTGCCGACAACAAATCCTTCTTCTGGGAGGGAAAATTTTGAAGCACCTCAAGTGCTGACATAACTGAAGGGGATTGAGCCAAATCTTCAACTATATTATAATTTTGAGCAGCTCGGGCTCGAGGATTAAATGTCAATTTATGAACGACTCCCTTTGGTGGCTTTATTGTTAATTTAGGAATAGTAGTTGGCGGTATCGATTCCATAGACGGATTTGTGGTCGAGATAGTAGGTTTATTAGTAGCTTGACTACCATAATATGTATTATTCGTTGACACCAAAACATTAGTCGATGGCTTTGTGACAGAAAACATAAGTACTTGGGAACTAGAAGCTGGATCCATAGCAACCAAATTTGTGTTCAGATTCGGAAATGGATCTGTCAACATTGCAGATGCATGGGAGGTCTTAACCAATTTTGAGACTTCGGCGTGGTAAGGAATATCTCAACAAAAGTGTTACTCATTATAGATTATGCAAGGGTAACAAGGTTTCTGATTTCCAAACAATTGATCAGATTATCTTTCCTGTGGGGCAAAATTTTTCTTTTTCCTTGATTTCCCCTTTTTCTTACTTCCTGGCTACTTGTCACTTTTTCCCTTGTAAGATGAAATGGCATGGATTTCGAAAGAAGGCGCTGGATTTGATGCAGTAGAGTGATGGGTGCTTGTAGTACTGATCATACCATCACCACCATGACCGTTATTAGATGGAGGAGGAATAGTAAAATTAGATCACGACGCGTTGGGAATTTTCTCGTAGAGCGTGCTAGACTGAGTATAAATCAAGTCCAAATATTGGGCACGAGCAATGACCTGATCTTCAGTGACGATGCCACCCTTAGCCACATCCTCAGTTATGGATGGTAACAGGTACTTAATGAACCACTCAACAAGGAGCTGATAAGGAACATATGTCTTAACCATTCTACGACGACGACGCCACTCATGAATATGATCAGAAATGTGAGTAGCATTAGTATATTTAAAATTAGTCAAGAGTTCCGTTCCAGTTTCATATCATATGGGTAACTGGAAGTGGGTCCAAATGACAGTAGCTAGGGTAGTTGAATTATCAAAAGAAGCTCTTGGTGACTCAATGTACCATTTCACAGCCGGACTAGTGAGCGTACGTTGGAAAAGACGTAGTCAAATAGAGTCATCATTTAGGGATTTAGATGAACACCACAAATGATAAGTCATAACATGCATCGACGGGTATTCCCAAGGTTTCCATTGAAGTTAGGAATATTCGAGGGTAATTTATGAGGTATCATTGGCCACCAAGGAGCATAATTGATTGGGTCATTGGTGAGCCAGTTTAAATCTAGTAACTCTAAAGTTGCAACAAAGGGAAAATGTTGATTTAAGGCAGGTTGACCATAGCCAGGGTATGATAGAATTTCTTGGGAAATAGGCCTTTGAGCACCAACATAAGGAATTTGTCGCTGGTAACCAAGATAAGGGTTGTTTTGAAAAGCAAACGCTTGAGGATTCTGTTGACCAAGACCTGGGTACGCTAATTGTTGAAATGAAGGTTTTGGAATTTGCACTTGTGGTTGCTAAGGGGTATGTCCACCAATATTATAACCCAAACATGGATAGCTTGGATTCGGTTGTGGATAGGTATAACCTGGCTGCGGATGTGACATCCCATAATATGTCAATCCAACTTGTGAATAAATAATTATAGATACAAGTGGTTGTTGTAAACCAGTCGAAGGAGTTGGAGTCTGAGGGCCCATTACTTGGGGGTATTGGGTTAAAGGACCCACTTGAGATGGTTGAGGTACAACAGTTTGAGTCTGTAATAGGGGTAAGGATGTATTAACAAGCATAGTTGATGTTGGTGCAACAGGTTGAATTGGTTGATACAAGCGTACAATTGTTTGTGGTTGGATGGGTAGAGTGGGTTGCCTCTGGAAAAAATTTATTCCGACATTCGAATGAAAAAATAATGAGTACTGTGAATATTGGTGACCGTATGTTTCCCTCTAACATGAGGAGTATAATAATATGGAAAATATTGTTCTCCAAATGCGGTGAGTCCAGTTGAAATGGATGGAATATACCGAGATGGACCAGCTTGATATTGCCCTGATGATGTATATAAAGGATCAAGCCGTTCAATACTCACTATAGATTTACCAGTTAGAATACTAGATGATGACATTAGTGAAGTCCATGGGTTTGAGGATTCACTAGAGAAGGTTCCAGATAAAGATTGGTAACTAGGTGGGACGGAAGGGCCACCATATAAATGTGACTCAGGTGAAGTTGTGAACATCGATAAGGTAGAAAGAGCAGGTGCTATTGCAACTGGAATAGATGGTCCAGCCGAAGATGTTGGCTCAGGCATGGTTATTCGACCAAATATATACTGTATTGGATCTTTGGGAACTCAAATAGACATAGGATCAAAAAAAGTAGAGGAAGGTGATTGAGGAAAAGACTCGTACAGGTAAAGCTCCCTCACACAATGATTTTGAGTTAAAAGTGTTTCGTCTTGTGGTGTTTCTTTAATCGAAATTAAACCAGGTGGAAGGATTTCACCGTTAAGCCCAAAGTATATTTCAGGAGGTTGACTGCACGAAATGTGAGACTCAATGGCTACAATAGATTGTGGGGTGATCGATAAAGGAACAACTTCCAGTCGTTCAACTTTGGGATTCAAGTGTTCTGGAAAAAAACTGAAAGTATCCAGATCAACATCCAGTTGAACAATTTCAGGTTTGGGAGGTATGGTATCACTGATTGGATGGATCGTGACTGTGGGTAACTGTGAGGACTCCATCTCTACAATTTTATATGAACCAGGATTTGTAGAAACAACTTGAGCCGACTTTAGTATATGTGAGGATGATGTCGCAGAAGAGGTAATGATAGTACTAGTTTTGGTAGATCGATGTTGCTTTCGCTGAACATAAATGGCTCTAAATGTGGTTTTAGTTCTATTCTACCCGAATGATGAGGAAAGGGATGTTCTTCTTCCATGATGACTGATTTATTTTATGACCAAAAAAAATAAACAAAATAAAAGGGTAATTCTAGGCAAAAGGCTTCCCAAGTAATTGTGAACTGCAGAATACCTTCTGGAAAACTAAGAAGTACGGGCAGGAAATATCCCTGAATGATATGTTCGGTGTATCACAAGTTACAAGGTAGCTGAATCGGTTCACTATGGATGGATAGAAACCTAAATTTTTCCTCCCAAATATACTTGAAGGTACGTGGAGGCCCAAGTCCGTATTAGTGCTATCTAATGCGAAACCACACAATGAGAGCACCCCCTTATACTTTTCGTACTAGAACACCACCCGATATAATCGAAGGTATATGGATGAGCTCTGATATACTTATGTACGTGGAGTGAGTTATCACACTTGGAATGTATTGCAAATAAGTTAACGACAAATGCTATGTTTAACGATGTCGGAACACGTCTCTAGCCTAGACCTTCTAAATGTTATCGTTATGGTTCCAATGCTTTCTTAGGTAAATTGATGTAAATTTTAATTTGATCTTGTTTAGAAAGTTTGTCTTTGAGGCTCATTGCATGATGTGATGGAAATTCCTAAAAATTCAAACTAAAATAATAAGCAAACTTTTCAATTTTAGTTTTTTCGATGAAAATCCTAGCTACTAAGGGAAAGAGCAATCATCTTTAGAGCAAACAAAAAAGAGCACAAAATAAAATGCATATTTCCTAACTTGTTCCTATGCAACACACATAATTCACTATATGCACATGCATGTTTTTATTTTTAGCTCCATTAATGTGAATGCAAGAAAGGAAACTATATGCATCAAATCAACAAAAACAAGTGTTTTCTTCTTTGATAAACGAGGAATTTAACAACAATATCTCTTTTAGGAAAAACAAATAATGGAACTACAATTTTCCTATAGGAAACGAAGAATTTAATGACAATTTCCTTTAAAAAAAAGAAATGGATCTAATGAAGAAATAAAATACTTTGAATTTGATATTCCAATGATAAAGAAAAACACTTAAAGAGACATTGAACAAATTTACTTTTCAAAGGAGGAAGAATCAGGTAATTTCACTGGTCTCTAAGAGGTATCAGATAGTTGAGAATACAACAAAAAAATGGCTAAGAATGATAGTAATGAAAAATTTGAATGGAATTTGGTTAGCTAAGGGGGAAACATAGTCTCTAAGGGGAGACAGTGCATTGCAATGCACCCCTGAGTGGGAGACAGTGCACTGCAGTGCATTCTGTCTTGACCAAAAATGCGTTGGGCGCAATAGTGACAGAAAATGAAAGCTACAAAACACACTTCTAATGAAATTATTTCATTCAAAAGTATAATAACTGAAATTATATGTTACTGATGAGGATTAGTAGAGGAAAAAACACCAGGAATGATAGGAAACTCCCCAGCGGAGTCGCCAATTTTTTATGCAGAATTATGATCTATGGATAAATAAAATTCCCTAAGTGTGGTGCTAGGCACTTAGAACAATAGAAGAAAGACTTTGCCAACGCGTTCTCTAAAATAAACAGACACAAAAAATGATAGAAGAACCTACTTGTAATCCAAGAATTTCTCCTTCTCCTTCTGTCGCCTTTGTTGTCGCCTTCGATCCAACTTAGATCACCAGATTGATTCCTGTAAGCATAAGCACAAAACAACAAACATATTGCAATATACAGATTCCTACTTATCTTAATCACTCAAATCTATTAGATGTGAAACATATTTATCATTCAAGAATCCATTGCATGAGAAATAGAAACATAAAGAGATACATATATGGGAAAATGAATATTAATCTTTATTAAAGAGTAGAAGTGGGAGGTTACAACCAATGATCGATTTGATGCCACCAACTCCAGCTTCATCCCAGCTTGATCACATCCAACATCACACCAGCATCATATCAGTACTTTCACTCTCTCAAATGAGAATCTAACAAGATTTCTTTACCAAAATTCTTCCTTCCCTAGCATTAGGATTCGTGTTCAATTTATAGGGAAACTAATGGTAGTTTCTCAATGAATTAATTTCTAATAATAGGCAAGAAATATTCCCAAGTTTAGAGTTGTTAGATGGACACTTGGATTCAAAGTTTGACACTTATGGACTCTTCTAGAAGGCACTGACCATGTGGAGATTCCCGAAACAATGATAATTTCGCTCCCAAGTGACCAACACACTCTTGAATGTCGGGAAGTGCATTGTAGTGCACCCTTGAATGGAGGATTTTGCATATGAAAATCAGTTAGTCCTTTTAGAGGCAGCATTGGTGAGTTCATAAGTGATACAACATATACTTCAAACCTTGGAAATATCACAATAGAATCCATGAATGAATTTTTCTTCTCTTAGGGCATATAGAAACTAAAATGTAAGGGGATGATAGACCCTAT
This sequence comes from Pinus albicaulis, assembly GCA_034641835.2. Taxonomy (NCBI): domain Eukaryota; kingdom Viridiplantae; phylum Streptophyta; class Pinopsida; order Pinales; family Pinaceae; genus Pinus; species Pinus albicaulis. The sequence goes on along the minus strand of CM076579.1, from coordinate 661,862,179 downwards.
TTCATTGGTCCTAGGTATGATGTTCAGTTTGACTAGGTCATGGGGGATGATGCCCAAATTGACCTAGAATAGTATGGTGATTGACTTAAGACTCTAGATGATAATGGAGTACATGAATTATGAAATTATAATGACCATGAATAGAGTGAAGGGAGTATCATTTAATACCTAGACATATCCAATGAACAAAATTATATTTGAAAACTGACTTGGAAATATAAAATTTTGACCTTAGGAAGTTACTAAGTAAAACTGAAAAGAGTATTTTTTATCACTGAATATTGGACACTAACACATACAAAAATGGAGACAAAAAAGGAAAAATGGGTTCTGAATAAAATTTCATGGAGGTGGTTGTGGAGGAGGGGAAGGAGGCACCGTGAACAAGTCCTCTCTCGTGCATATGGAAGTAAATATGCTCAACTCTTGCTTCTAGCGCATGCAAGCGTTCATTTGTTCACTAGTGGCTCTGACCGAATATTGGTGAGCTGTTATATGATATCATTATGATCGAATTGGATATATTCCAAATAGGCAACAAGCCCATTCCTGTATTCATATCAGTTCTCCCCAAGGATGTCCAGGTTTTCCTGGATGCCTCACAATTGTTCTACAATTGAGTCCATACTGGTTGGAAAGACCCCAAAACCAAGGGAGCGACTCAGATCCTGGGAAATATCCCCAGCTCATCGCACACTCCCTGAATCTATTGACGAGGAACTATGGTGCTCTGCATTATGGATCGCTTGCGTCTATTTTCCCCCTCCTATGTGAGGTCAGCCTCAATGGCGAAGAATGGCATCAGGTGTTATCACTGTAAAATCAGACAAGAAAAGATGACATTATTTAATGTCAGGAAAAAGGATTTACAGGACTGAGAGACATTAGAGAATATAAAGTATTTAAAAATCTCTAAGGTATGAAAGGAAAAATAAAATTGCGCACAGAAAGAACCAGTTAAATGCGCCTTTGTGCGCATAATTCTTCAATAAGCATGCCTTTGCGCGGCTTTCCTCAAAAAGCCGCGCGGTCTTGTTGAGTGGTGAAAGTCACTTTCTAGGACCACAAGGCACACTCCAGGACATTGATCCCACACTTGAGGCTACCTAAGGACAACTTCCTAAGCCTCCTTAAGACCTCAAAGGAGCACACAATGGAATCACCCTCCTATCTTAGGTCACCATCCACAACGTAACAAGAGAGGGAAGGAGGATTTGAATTCTCCTATAAAAGGCCACCAAGAGATGAACAATATGAGAACACATTGTTATGTTGGCCATAATTTCCCCAAGAAATACCAGCAACGTGTGATCCAGAGCAGAGATAGAGGGGACTCAGTTGTTGGCCATCCAACAAATCTAGTCCACCATAGTAGATAGAGGGAGACTTTGCACCAATGCAGCTTAGAAGTAAATACATCCTTGCATCGGGACTTTGGACCCCTAGTTCTAAGGGCCCCTTGGAAAGTGTGTTAAGGTTTCATCCTCATTTCCTACCAGCACTCAATAAGAGGGGACATAAGTGCGGCCATTTGGATTATTGAAGTTGTTTGAATCTGTTTAGAGCTTGTTTTTTATTTGTTTTAGTTTCAGTTTAGTTTTTATGTTTGAATATGCATGCTATTTCTCTATCTAGTATGCTTATGTTTTAGCATGTTCCAATAACTTGCTTGACTCCATCTATTTTTTTCCTGTGACCAATAACTCAAGAGGGAAAAACCACCCCTCTTAAGCAAGTGTGATTTGGTACATCCATGTGCCAAACACACCAACACAATAGGTGAGAAAAAATCTTGAACCTGCAACACAACAAATTTCTCCAACTCCATGGGTTTCCCATCCCAACCACCAAAGACAGAAAAATCCTAAGTCGACCAACAAGGAGAGGATGGGCACACCGCTCAGATGAAGACCCTACAAAATCCCTGATGAACCATAGATTGAATTCCTCTAGCACAACTCGGTCATATATGACAACCAAAGATATGAAGAATTTTCCTAGCCCAAACCTCCTGGATTCGGGCAAACTTCGAAGAATTACCAAAATGAAAAGTGTAGCAGATTCGAACACAACCCGCTTAAGGCACAGACCAATTGAACATTGTGCAAAAGGCACATGGAACACCCAAACTGAGTTGGGGTACTAGGTCCTCGGGGTACCAATAATATGTCACCCGAGAAACACCCCATGCACCCCTCAACCCCCAAACCAACAAGACCAGGGAAAAATATAAGAAAAAGTTCAACCCACCCAAATGAACACTTGGTGTTAACCCTCAACCTCTACCTAGAGAGGAAAAGTAGATACCACTAGAAGCATTCCAATTTTAATGGAAGGTTCCAATATAAGACCATAACCATAAGAATAAAACTAACTGAAACTCCCAACACAACAATTTGATCGAGAAACTCCTTCACAACCCTTAGCCAGTGGTTCAACCAACATGTTTAGATCGAAAAAATGAGGCTATGAACCTGGAAAAATGCTCACCAGGGTCCCAGATGAACATATGTGAGCTAGCCAAAGCTTTTCCAGTTTCATGCAGGACCTCCTAAAATCATTGTTGATTATTCCACTTCCAAGGTGGTTTCGCATGACCACCCTTAAGCAGACTTACCACCCTACACTCTTTTCATCTCCCACACCACCTCAATCTTCCCTAGAAGTGCAAGGGGCATAATAGGCAAGAATATCGTGTGCAAGGGGCATAATGAATGTTAAGAATGTGTGCCCCATGCCGAGGGGGGAAACCCCGAGGCCAGTTGGCTTCCTGATTGATCAATCCCATGAGGGGTAATTAATTTAGATTTAATATAACTTAAAAATTTCCATTTTATAAAATTTAATTTATTACTAAAGTTATGAGATTTTCAAGCAATTTAAATTTAATATTTGTAGGAACTCTTACCAATTCAAATTAGAAATTTCGGTCTCTAAAGACAAGGATCAAAATATGTAAAAAAAGGCTTGTGAAGTTACTTGTAGTTGGGGATTTTCTCTATTGGAAGCTCTCTCTTAAAGAGACAAGTGAACTTTTTTCTAGTAATAAATATATAATATTTTGGTGCTATTTTTGTTCTTTATTTGCTATTGTAGTAGTTAAATTTAACTCTTTTTAATAATAAATATGAGTTAAACAATACAAAAATGATACTATATTAGATTTAAACTTTTTACAAATAATATATTTGATTATTTCTTAATGAACAACTCAAAAAATATTATTTTTTCCACATACTTATCATGACATAGTCACTAAAATTCATGTTTTCACATTTCTCCTAGCTAATATTACATCATGTTCATAATGATAAAGACATGTCTAATTTAATTAATTTACTTATAAATACAGAAAAATAAATATTTATTTTACATAACCTAAATAGGAAAGAAAAATGCATCACCAAGTCTATTTGAAAGTCAAACAAATGCCTTTAGTAATCACCATCACATTATTTATCATTTAATTCTTAGCCATCAAATATGTATTAATTAAACTTTTATTTATAATTACCATTGAAAAGAAAAGTCAAAACTCTTCCATTATCCATGGAAAAAATTAAAACCTCTCATGCATACATGTAAGCCAATTTGTTTATCTTATGGTCCATACAAAAATGTAATAAACATTTTATACGTGCATAATACCTCCTTTTAGTTTACATAATGTTGCAAGAACTGTAATTTAAATATAGTAAACATGACTTTACCTCTAATGTCAAGAATTTAATCTTACATATTAATACACAAAATTTTCATTGTTAAAGTCCTCGTAGAGTTATCACTACAAGGTGATTTATATTGATTTTGAATTAAACAAGAAGAAAAAACATGTGAACTGATTAATAAACCAATAAGTATCTAAATCAAGACTAAATCTTCAATACCATTTCTAAATTCATTATTTTATTCTCATTTTCCAATTTGAGAAGGATTGTGATCTTGGATCCTTATTATCATAGATACTATACACAATTGAAAATACTTAGTTTTAAGTGTAAAAATGTTTCCATAGCAAAAAAAACATGTAAAAACATTTGTGAATGTTACCAATTATATTATAAAATGCCAACATGACAAATAAAAAAACAATATAATTAACGAAATAAAGAAAACAAAACATACAATAATATTATAAATGATGAAATAACACAAGTACATGTCACTCTCCATTGTCATCACCCTGATTATCTTCCTCGCTTGGCATGATAACACTATTTTTCTCAAAAATATGTTTTGATCTAGTGTCACGACTTAATACGAACCACCAATCCATATCCAACACATTTGGGTAAAAAAAACCCTGGTTGCAGTGTTTTGGGAAAACATAAGGCTCCATAGCTTCATGCCACATCTTTCTATAGTTGATAGATATCATCCCACTATCACGATATTCCTTTACATTATTTCGATCAAAGGTGTTCCACCACTTGCACCTAAAAATAACACATTGGAATGAAGATAAGTCCACTTGAATGACATATTGTATCTTTCCAATGTAACCTAACATCCCCTACACTAGGTTTTGATTGTGGTGGCTAGCACAACTAGATTGGTCGAACTTGACTTCCACTCCACATTGTTGTGTCATGCATCCATCATTGACATCCTTCGTGCAAAAATTATGTCCATATTCCCACATAGATGGGAATAAATGCACCTATAAAAAAGTGAAAAACTCATAGTGTCATGTGTCTAATAACTCGAACATAATTAAAAATATAAAATATATAAAGATGTTATAATTCAAAGGTGTAGTATGAATTTAAAACTGTATAGAAATATATTATAATTACTAAGTTGCTGCACCCAATCCCTATGTTTAGTGCATCCTCTTCAACACATGGGTAATGACCAGATGCACCATATTTCTATCTGACTTGATCAACAACCCAACTATTAGGGAATGTCATTGGAAGATTTTCTTTTAAATGATTAGGATAAGGCACGCTTCTACCATTCAAACGTTTGAATTCTTTCTTGTCTCTGTCCTATTTCCTTCTCTTTTGTTCGTACAATGTGACCCATGGTGGTGTCGCTTCCATATTGTAAAGGATAAATTTGTTGATGGCTTCAATTTTTCAATTCGCTGATGAAATCAAACAAACACAAACACACACACACACACATATAGTACATATAGTTAAAAATATCCATTAATATGAAGCTTAGTGTGAATACTTACTATGTAGTAACTTGACAAATGATAAGCTTGCACTTACTATTTATCATGTGCATATTTCCATTCATTTCAAGAAGCTATCATTCTCTTTTGTATTCATCCCTTTTGTTGTACCAAATCGTTGCACCCGGTGTGTTTTTGATTTGCTTGATGTAATCACTAGCATAATAGAAAGACTCATACAATATATACCCCTATGCCATAGACCCCTTGGGTTTTTCCCTTTTTCGAAGAAAACCTTTCAATTTATTCGAGTACCTATTTAAGAAGAACATCCAATGAAAAGAAAACTCCCTAACTAATTCAACCTTATCTACTTGGTGAATGAGAAGATGAACCTACAAGTCAATGAAACTCATCGACAATTACTTCTCAAACATACAAACAATCTCATCTATCTCTTGATGCCACCATGGAATGCTAGCCATATGAATATCCTTTGATGTGATCCAACATACGAATATAAATAATTTATATATGGCATGTCACAGGTCTCGAGGGAAGTCATGGTTGACACACCCATGCACAAGCAGAGGATAATGACACTGCAGAGTAAGTAATAAATTATACAAAAATTAATTATAAAATATCCCGTTACATAAAAATTAAAAAATAATAATAAAATCATATTTTTGACATACGTACTCTTAGAAGGTACAAATGGTAACATGATTTCAACCTTGAAAAATGGTCTTACGCAGTGAAGACCCATATAAGAAGGAAACCTAAGACTCATTATAACTCCCATTGCGAAAGAAAGATCATATTTCTTTAAAATCCATGGGACATCACCTTCTTTGAAAGACCAAGAGCGACCAACCTCTCCTCTATTTTCTTGTCTTGGCCAATTTTTTTTTTTTGAAGAAGTAATATCTCTCCTAACAACCAATGTGTCACTTTCTTTCAATGATATGTGCCTTCATAAAGAAGATGAATCATTTTTAAGTATATTCATGGATCTAGTAAGTTGGAAATATTAATATGATCCTAATATGGGAGCTTATAAAAGACATATTTCCTTTTCATCCCGATGGTCAATTTCTCAACATAGGTGTCGAAGAATTCTGGATCATCGAATATAGGATCCCCATTTCAATCAGAAATTTCTACAGGCTCCTTCTCCTTCTCTCTCTCATATGTTCTAATCCATTTAGCTAGTGTTATTATTGAAGGTATTTGGGTTCTCTCTAGTTTACCATTGAAAGTGGATGTTTCTCTTCTATAAGGGTGTTCTTTTGGGAGTAATACCCAGGAGAAGTCATACACTAGATTTCATGTGGTCGGACCACCTAGCCTTCAAAGAAGGTCCACAACATTTACATCCATGATACCCTTTTGTTACAAGACCTGCGAAATTATTGTATACAAGCTGGCACATTAGCGACCATGAAGATCTGCAGAATTTCAATGAATTAAATTAGTATGGAAAAAAATATTGTTAAATATATAAACAAATAAATAAAAATGTAATTTATGTTATGAAACCAGCTCACAAAATAAAATAAAAGATAGATCAACACCTTAGAAATCAGCCTCTTCGAGGGGGAGACCTCCTTTACATTACTTAAATGAACAATTCCTGGATGACACCATTGAAAAAAATCCTTTCTATATATAGGAATCCATGGGGTCATAATATAATCATAGCCTACCTAACAATAATAATGTAAGGGCACAATAATAAAAATATGGGGACTACACGGGTACAACAATAATAATAAGGGGGCTACACTAATAACAATAAGTGAATACACTAGTAATATAGGGCCCTAACATGCCCCTCTGCTTAAAAATAGTGTTGTCCTCAATGCTTGAGTAGTTATGGATGCTTTTGTATAAAATTATCATCCTCCCATGTGGAATCTTCAGTGGGTAAGTTCTTCCACTAGATGAGATACTATGAAAGTAATCAATTTCGTAGCTATCAAGTTCTTGTTTCTGTGGCTTCTTTAGGTTACAATATGATTTTTCCTTCCTCATCAAGTTATGGAAATATTGTTTGAACTGGAATTTTGTCACCTATAACCTTGTTTAAGCATGAAGCATGGAAAACTGGCTGCACTCGGGAAGATGCAGGAAGCTCCAATTTGTATGCCATAGTACCAATATTTTGCAACACCTTGTAAGGACCATAGTACTTTGGCGATAATTTATTATCATTCTTAGCTTGCCCGAGGGACATTTGTTTGTATGGTTGTAGCCATAAAAATACCCAGTCACCTACATCAAAACTTCTCTCGATGTGATGTTGATCTGCCTGTTGTTTCATTTGATTCTGTGCCAAATTTAGGTTATCCTTTAAGAGTTGGAGAACTTTTTTTTGATGCTCGATGTGATATTCCACTGCTTGAACCTTAGAATTTTCTCTTAAAGATGATGTGATGGATAGTGAATGATATCCATAAAGTGCCATAAATGGGGTCATTTTTGCTGTAGTGTGGAAGGAAGTGTTATACCACCATTCAGCCAGAGGTAACCAATTGACCCATTGTGTTTGTTTATCAGATACAAAGAAACGAATATATCCTTCCAAAAATTTGTTCACTATCTCTGTTTTCCCATCGAATTGAGGATGATAAGATGAGCTATAAGCTAGTTGAGTACCCAAACAAGAAAATAATTCTGTTCAAAAAGTAAAAGTGGGATCTCTATTGCTTACAATAATCTTTGGGTTTCCATGTATATTTTGAATTATTTCCATAAATGCAGTAGAAAATTTACTTGCCTTAAATGGATGAGATAATGCACAAAAGTGTGCATACTTGGTAAGCCTATCAACTACCACCATAATGACACTCTTTCCTTCATAATTAGGTAAACCTGTGATAAAATCCATTGAAACCTCCTCCCAATGTTGACTTGGAATGGAAAAAGGTTGTAGCAGACCTGGGGGTCTTAATTGTATCAAATTTATTTTGCTGGAAAAAAAACATTCTGCCACAAAATTTTTAATAACAGATTTAAGGCCAACCAATTTTTTTTTTTCTTCACCGTGTCGTAAGTTTTTAAAAATCTCGAGTGTCCTCCTAAGGGAGAGGTGTGCAATTCCAAAAGAATATTTTGCTTTATTTGGGAATTATTACAAATATATAAGCGATCTTTGTACCATAAGGAATCAATTTTCCAACTAAATGTATCAGATGTACTAGGATCCTACTAAAACTTTTGAAAGAGTGTCCATACTTCTTCGTAATTCTTCCATTCCTCCCTTGCTTTGGTTATATAATCTGGTTGGATAATAGAAATGGCACAAAGCAATGCTTCCACATCCTCATCCTTTCTTGAGAGTGCATATGCAACAACATTTAGCTTCCCTTTTTGTATAAGATTTCAAAGTCATAACCCAACATCTTCGTGACCAATTTTTGCTCCTCTTCTAAAGATAGCCTTTTTTCCAAAAAGTATTTAAGACTATCATGATCATTTTTTACCTTGAAGTGTCTTCCCATTAAGTAAGGTCACCATTTCTTTAGTGCGTGTAGTATTTTCGACATTTCCTTCTCATAAATAGATTTCTTTAAATACTTTCCTTTGATTGGACGACTTTAAAAAGCAATGGGTCTTCCTTCATGCATTAAAACAACACCAATTACATTTCCCAAGGCATCACATTCCATAATAAAGGTTTTTGTGATGTCTGGCATAGCTAAGACCGGTGCTTGGCACATTGCCTCTTTAAGATGTTCAAAGGCCTTAGTTGGTTCATGAGTCCATTAAAATGCATCTTTCTTCAATAATGTTGTTAGAGGTGCTTCTATTTTCCCATAATTCTTAAAAAAATTGCTATAATACCTTGTTAACCTGAGAAATCCTCGCAACTTATTTATGGTTGTGGGAACTTTCCAATTTTTAATGGATTTAATTTTGTTAAGTTCTACCTTAACACCCTCTTGAGATACAATATGACCCAAATATTCCACCTCTTGTAATCAAAATAAACATTTGGGGGTTTTTAAATATAATTATTTCTCCTTCAATAGTTTGAGCACCCTCTCAACATGTTGAATATGATCCTTCCAAGACCTGTTGGAGATTAGCATATCATCAAAAAATACTAACACAAATTTTCTAAGGAAGGGTTTGAAAATGGAATTCATCAACCCTTGAAATGTAGAAGGTGCATTGGTAAGGCCAAAATGCATGACCAAAAATTCATAATGACCGTCATGAGTTCGAAATGCTATTTTTAGAATGTCTTTAGTTTTCATTCTAATTTGATGATATCCTGAATGGAGATCCAATTTGGTGAAATAAATTGCTCATTGTAATTCATCCAATAATTCATCAATCACAGGAATGGGAAATTTATCTTTAATAGTGAGCTTATTTATCTCCCTATAATACAGACACATGTTTATGATCCATCCTTCTTGTGCACTAATACTACTGGAGTAGAGAAAAAACTTTGACTAGGTTGAATTATACCAGCCTCTAGCATTTTTGCAATCATACGTTCAATTTCACTCTTTTGGACATAAGGATATCTGTAAGGCCTGATGTTTGGAGGAAAAATTATTGGAATCAAATGAATAACATGATCATGATCATGAAGAGGTGGGAGTAATTTGGGAGTTTCAAACACCTTTGAATGATTGTCCAATACTTTTTGGAGATATGGAGAAATAGATGATTTTGATGTTGGAACTTCTAGTGAGAATAATTGTGCAATGACGCCTCATTGTTATTTCCTTAGAAGTTTTTTCATGACATTAGAGCTTATTATGTTTCCAGGATTTCCTGCAATACCTCATAAATTAACTACCTTTCCTTCCAAAACAAATTTCAATAAAAGTTCTTGAAAATTAAAAGCTATCGTCCCCAAAGATTGTAACCATTGTACTCCTAGTACAACATCAGCACCACCCATTGGAATGGAAAGCATTGGAATATTAAATAAATATTACCCCATGGTTAGCATGATATTCTGGTACTTTCAAAAGAAATTTATATTTCCTCCATTTGCCACCATCGCTTGACACTCTGGTGCTTGGTATAGGAAGCAATTAAATTCCTTGGATACCTTACAATGAATAAAATTATGGGTACTACCCGCATCAATAAGCACTATTAAATTTTTCTTCTTGATATGTCCTTCTATCTTGAGAGTTTGAGGAGTGGAAATACTTGCCAATGCATTACAGGATATGGTTAGATTCATTCTCTTCCTCTAGGGTTGGTTCTTGGTGTATATCCTCTTATATTGAAGTTTCTTGTTCCTTTTCTTCCTCCTCTTCACAATCTATGTAAAATAATTTATTCTTAGCACACTTATGACCTTTAGTGTATTTGATATCACAACTATAACAAAGATCTTTTGATACTTTTTCTTCCAATTTTTATGGTGTCAACCTTGTAGGTTGTGGAAGTCTAGGAGTAGAAACACTTCCATCTTTATAGTTGTGAGTGGCAGGTTTCCTTGTCACCATAATTTTTCTTGCCAACCTGAATGCCTTCTCCAATGTATCAGGTTCCCAAAGGAAAACCTCATGTTTAATGTTATCCTTTAGAGTCCATATGAAGACATAAATCCTATGTTTCTATGGAATATTATCTACCCTTATATTCAATTTTTGGAAGTCCTCAATGTTCTCCATCATTGAATGCTTTTGTTTGAGATTTATCAATTGAGTAAAGAAGGTGTAATGTGCTATCATTTCCTCCGTAAAAATTGACCAAGTGACCAGTGGTTTATGAGAACAAATCCATTGATACCATACAAACTTATTTTTTCTAAATATAAAGTTTCAATGTGTACCTTTTGTGTGTTTTGTGTATTATGGAGCTCAAAGTATTGCTCCATTTGTAGTATCCGAGTTATTGGATCCTTGCCATCAAACTTCCTCATATCTATCTTTGGAATAGGGTGGGTTTTAAATCCAACATCAGAGTTTATGAAATCATGATTAACATTTCTTTTGTTCTCATCATGAGTTTCCTCTACTACCTTTTTGCCATTAGGAAGCTTTTCTTGTAGCAACTTTTCCAAACCTTCCTTCAAACCTTCCATGTATTTATTCAAATATTCTATACCAACCATATTATCTTCCGCACCATCCATATTAGCTCCCATTCCATTCTTCAAACCATCCAGATTAACTTCCATGCCTTTCTTCAAACCATCCACCTTAGCTTCCACGCCTTTCTTCAAACCATCCAATTTGCCTTCTATACCATCCATCTTAGCTTCCACACCATCCATATTAGATTCCATGCCATTATTCAAACTATCCATATAAGCTTCCACACATTTCTTCAAACCATCCATATGATCTTCCACACCTTTCTTCAAAACTTCCATTTCATTTTTTGTTAGTCTTTGCAAGAGCGAAATTTGTTGCACTTGTTCTTGTAATTTTGATATATCATGTTGCACTTATTCCTCTTCATGATTCATAGTAGAGCTTTATGAGGGCTTAGTGGGTGTTGAATTATTTTTAAGGGGAATTTTAGAACCCAATACTAATATCTATGCTTCAATATGCCCTTTGAATCACTTTAAACTGATTTTTCAAACAAGACTTATGAAATTAAAAAAAATACACACCTTTTTCTTGCTTTTGAGGAGATCGATATTGAAACTGATGTATCTATGTAATTTCATATCTCCAATATTTTATCTTTGGTCCGTTAATATCCCTCTAAATTGTCTTTCCAATGCCACATGTCAGACCTAATTTGGATTCTTCAAGACAAAGTTATGCCCAATCTCCCACAATGACCTAATTATGGAATGGTTCAGTAGAGCGAACTTTTATGAAATACCATGTGTCACTGTTTCCTCCTTCGACTCTGAATTGATGCACAGGAAACTAAAGCCCATTTAATTTCAGCCACTTTTTACAAAATTCCAATTCGATGCTCAGAGAGAGAGTTATGATGATTTTACCAAGGTCAGCTCTTTGTGTTGAAATTCGGGAGCCCGCAAAAACCCTAAATTGCACAGATCATATCTTTGAAAATATTACGAACCAAGATCTAAAATTTTTACATGAAGTTCCTCAATATTTCTTCGCAAATGTTTTTTTTTAGCTTCTGAATCTTCATAGAAAAAAATTTATCGCAACAATGCCATGATGACCTGTCTGAAGTAGCGAAACCCTAGAATCCAAAGCTATGCTACCAAATGTTATGAAACCAGCTCACAAAATAGAATAAAAGATAGATCAACGCCTTATAAATCAACCTCTTTGAGGGGAAAACCTCCTTTACATTACATAAATGAACAATTCTTGGATGACACAAATGTAAAAACCTCCTTTCTATATATTGGATTCCATGGGTTCACAATATAATCCTAGCCGACCTAAAAATAATAATGTAAGGGAACAATAATAAAAATATCGGGACTACAGTGTAGGAATTTATAGGGTAAGTTCTTTAGATCAAGAACCAAAGGTCATCACTCACAAATAGATCACAAATCAGTACACCAGTATAATCACGTGGTTAAAACCCTCAAAGAGGAAAATAGTCCATGCCCTGAGCCAACACAACCACTTCAGGGAATTTATTAATATAAAAAGAAAAGTTACATATGTTTCTCTCATAAATGGTTATCGGACAAATGACCCTCCATGATCTTTAAATAGAGATCATGGACCAATTGGGTGTTAAGCCAGGGATCAAGTGTCGTTAATACCGAGGTGAGAGATAACCGTCAGATCACTACAAATCGTGACCGTCAGATTATAATTTACAAATTTACATGGTAAAGAAACACACTTTACCTAACTCTACACTAGACTAAGTTATTCTTAACTATTTTCTATGTGTCAGAATATCCTAACATCCCCCCTTAAGAACAACTTGGGATAGGATTGAAGGATTTGCAAAGGTGACACAAAAGGAGCCTATTTCCTATGTGTCGAAATATCTTAACATCCCCCCTTAAGAACAAATTGGGATAGGATTGAAGGATTTACAAAAGTGACACAATAGGAGAAGGAAGGAGGCATTAGAGCCTATCCCCCCTTAATGACAACTTTCCTAAACTCCAATCATGGATTGAAGTTTGGTAAACTTCGCTTCTGTGAACGAAGTTCAATTTGTTTCATACACTGATGCTGAACTGGATCTTTACATAGCTGAATGGCACTCTGATTATCACACCAAAGTGCAGTTGGATTTTGCTGATGAAGACCAAATTCAGACAGAATCTGAAGAAGCCACATGGCTTCCTTGCTGGCTTCAACTGCACCATGATACTCTGCTTCTACTAAAGAAAGAGAGATGGCATCTTGTTTCTTACAAGACCAAGTAATAGGTCCTGAACCAATAGTGAATACATATCTGGCAGTAGACTTTTTATCATCAGGGTCACCAGCCCAATCAGAATCAGTGAAACCAATCAACAATGGAGATGCTCCTGCACTGTAATGAATCCCGAACTGAACTGTACCTCGAATATATCGAAGTATTATTTTAGCTTCTTTCCAGTGACTTTCATGAGGTTGGGGCATAAATTGAGCGACAAGACCAACGACAAAGGAAAGGTCAGGACAAGTATGGGTTAGATACAAAAGTTTACCAACAAGTTGACGGTATAAGGTAGCATCAAATTTAGGGGTATTACAAGTGACTAAAAGCTTGACTCCAAACTGAAAGGGAGAAGGGGATGGATTACAGTCTTCCATGTGAAAGTGGTGTAGAAGATCACAGGTATACTTGAACTGAGAGAGGGTAATGCCTTCCTTGGATTGCAAGACTTGAAGACCAAGGAAATAATGCAAGTGTCCTAAGTCTGTCATTTCAAACTTCTTTTTGAGGCTAGACTTCACATGGTTTATATGGTTTGGATCACTACCAGTAAGGATAAGATCATCAACATAAAGAAAAAGGATGGTGAAGGAATTACCAAATTTCTTGGTGTAGACATTGTTGTCAGAATGACACCTAGAAAAGCCATTATCTAAGAGAAATCTATCCATTCTGGCATACCAAGCCTGAGGAGCTTGTTTGAGACCATAGAGAGACTTTCTAAGGCGACAAACAAGGCTGGAGTATTTTTGGATAGATCCAGGGGGTTGTTCCATGTAGATTCCTTCATGCAAATCTCCATGTAAGAAGGCGTATTTAACATCCATTTGATGGACTTCCCATTTAAAGGAGGTAGCAAGGGAAAGAACAAGGTGGATAGAATTCATTTTGGCAACAGGGGAGAAGGTTTTAGTATAGTCAATGCCTTCTACTTGTGAAAAACCTTTAGCAACAAGACGAGATTTATGTCTATCCACTTTTCCATTTGGTCCATACTTTGTTTTGTAAACCCATCTGCATCTGACAAGTTTTGTTCCTTTTGGAAGAGGAACAAGATCCCAAATATTGTTTACCAATAAGGAACAATACTCTTCATTCATAGCTTCATCCCAATTTGGATGACCGGAGGCTTCTTCAAAGGTTTTTGGATCAAGTTTTTCTAGAACTTGAGATAATAAGGAAGACGGTCTTTTGAACTAAGAACGTGTACATCGTTGATCGACAAGGTCACCTGCAAGAGAACCTGCTGCATCCTGAGTAGAGCGGACCCATCTTGGAAGTGGTGGAGTATAAGGAAAAATTTCACGAGCTGGAGGAGTATTTTCATCCTCACTGTCATCATTTGAACTAGAAGGAATGCTATTAAAAATAGAAGAGAGAGAGAGAGGTGGCACATATGCCGAATCAGGCTTACAGGCCAAAGGTGGCACACCGACCGAACTAGGCTCGCAGGCTGATATATTTTCATCAAACTTTACATCTCTTCTAATGATTATATTTTTGGATTTTGGTTGAAGAAGTCTATATCCTTTGACATCTTTAGAATATCCAACAAAAATACATTTTTCACTCTTAGGTTCTAAGGCTTTATGTTTCGCATCTAGAATATGGCCCAAGCATCACTTTCAAAAACATGAAAGTGACTTACATCTGGTTTGATTGAGCTCCAAGCTTCTTCTGAAGTTATATTCCTTAAAACCTTAGTAGGAGGCGGTTTACTATGTAATTTTCACAGTTAATGGCTTCTACCTAAAAATTGAGACCAAGTCCTTTAGATTGAAGCATACAATTAGCCATTTATTTTAAGGTGTGATTCTTCCTTTCAGCTACACCATTTTGTTGTGGAGTATATGGAATAGTATGTTGCAATTGAATTCCATGCTCAGTGCAGAAGTTGATAAATTTTTTGTTAACATATTCTCCACCATTGTCTGATCTTAACTTAAGAATTTGATGTCCAGATTGTTTCTCAACAAAGGCCTTAAAGGCCAAGAACATGTTAAAAACTTCACTCTTGAGTTTTAAGAAATATACAAAAGTGCGTCTGGAAAAATTATCAATGAAGGTTAAGAAGTACTTGCAACCAGAGAAAGAAACAACAGGAAGTGGACCACATAAATCACTGTGCACAAGCTGCAAAAGGGCTGAAGCGTGCCAAGAGGCACGTTTTTCAAAACTATCCCAATGATGTTTTCTGAGTACACATCCAGAGCAAACACCATCTTAGCAAGATACCATAGGAAGGCTCGTCACCATATTTTCCTTATATAGAGTTTGAAGAGAGCGATAGTTTAAGTGACCAAATCGCTCATGCCAAATTTTGCTCACATCATCATTATGAGCAACAAAAACAGAGGGAAGAGATGATGGCCCAAAGTCGTCAAACTTATACAACCTGGTGGAATCATCAGCAATGCCAGTAGCTAAAATATGTTTAGGATCTTTGAGTTCCTTGATTACAACATCATGAGGTGAGAATTCTACTATTTTCCCTTCACCTGAATGAGTTATCTGATAAATAGATAGAAGGTTGCATGACGAGGTAGGAACACATAGTACATCATTAAACTGACCATTGTCTAGATGAATGGTTCTAGATCCTACAACACTAAGAGATATATCATCACCAACATAAATATGTTTGGTGTTACAATCATTTAAAGAAGAAAACATGGATTTATTTTTAGCCATGTGGTAAGAAGCTCCAGAATCAATGAGCCACTCATGAGAAGGAGAAGAAGAAGATACATTTAATGCATAACTAGATCTTGATGCTTGACAATCACAAGCAGAAAGTGCCATGCCTGAAGATGAAGGTGAAGAGTGCTCCAAATTGATGTTGTGCTTCTTCATTGCTGCTTCTAAGGATTAATCCATCTTCTTAAAACATTTGGACTCTATATGGCCATCCCGATTGCAAAAGTTGCAATGTCTATCTTTCTTCTTCCCTTTGTTTTGATTTTCCTTATTATTTTGGTGATTTGATTTTTTAGTTTGCAGCTGAAATTGCTTAGGGCCCTTGTTTGGTTTAGGACCATATTTTTTAGGATACTGCTTCTTTGGATTCTTTTGATATGGTTGTTGTTGGGTTGCTAAGGCTTTCTTAGAAGCGTTTCCAGCAGTGATAAGACCAAGGTGTAAAAGTTTTTCTTGTTCTCTTATCAAAGAATCACAAAAGGCATCAAAAGAGGGATTCTTGTAGGTGGTTCCTGAAGAAATGATGGCTTCTCTGGTGGAATGGAAGGCAGAAACAAATACAGAGTATGCAGGACTAAGCTTAGCAAGAATGCAATATATGAGGCTACCATCGTCCTTTTTGATCTTACAACCTTCTAAAAGAATTCTGAGGGTATTAATTTTGGACAAAAAATCTTCAATGGAGGAGAAATTACTGGGGTCTAAATTAAGCAACTCATTTTCAAACTAGTGGACCTAGATTTGAATTTGAATGCCAAAAACAATTTTTGGCTTTTCTAGGGCCTCTTCAGGGGTGACAATGTCAAGGATATGAAATCGAAGATCTTGAGCAATGGACATTCCTATCAACCCTTGTGCTTTATCTTGTTTATTTTCCCATTTAGCAGCTTTATCATCATCAGAAGGTTTAATTTCTTGTCCTGTGGCTATTCTATAAAGCCCTTTACTTCTAAGTATATCTACCATGTGAGGTAGCCATTGGAAATAATTGGTGCTGTTAAGAATAACCGGGCATGCACTTTCCATTTAAAAAAAAAATTGAAGCTGAGAAAAGCTAAAACTAACTACTCCAATGGAAATATCTCAAGAAATTGGGTCGTTTAAAAAAAAATGGCTCGAAAAACGACTTCCGAATGAAGAAGTTATGCCTTTTGAAAAATTTGAGTTGTAGATGCCAAATAGTTACGGGAACTGGATGAAGTGCGGCTTTTAAAAAAAAAAAATCTGCCCCTTTGAACAAATTTTTTTTACAAAATAAGCTTGATAAGGAGACTTGAACCCAAGACCTCTAATCTCATAAACTAACCCCTCACCAAGTGAGATAGTAAAAGGATCACATTATTGTAGGAAAGGAGGAAGGGTTTTTTTTGTTTTTTTTTTTAACTCTTCGGTGTGAGTGCCTTTTCCTACAAAAAAACTGAGCAAAAAAAAAAAAAACGAAATGCGAAGCCTTACAACAGAATGTTAGATTTTTAGTTAGCCTTACCGGCAACTACCACTTTTTTCACTATTTCTAATTTCCCGGGATCGTACAAAGATGCAGGGAAAGAACATACGTAGCAAAAAAAATCCCTTTTCCCTGTTTCTAATTTGCTAAGATTGCACGAAGCGTACAACAAAGAGAATACACAGAGAAGAGGGTATAGATCTGGCACATATATAAAACCTTAAAACTTAAGAAAAACAGAAAAAAAACTGAAATAAGCAGAACTATTAACAAATACAATTGCAAAATAGATGTTTGGTACCTCCAGATCTAAATTGACATAACTTGGGCAGTCAGAAACCTTTTCGCATGAAACGAAAGGCGTTCCTCACTGTAAAAAATGCTCTAGACAGAACCGAGTAGTTCTCCAAACCAAAAAATGTTTAAAAATAGTAGATCTAAAAAATGGCATTCACATACAGTCAAACCGACTTCGGATTTTGATCAACAACGGACGCGGCCCTCAAAATAGCTCTGATACCATGTAGGCTTTTATAGGGTAAGTTCCATAGATCAAGAAACAAAGGTGACCACTCAGAAATAGATCACAAATCAGTACACCAGTATAATCAGGTGGTTAAAACTCTCAAAGAGGGAAACAGTCCACGCCCTGAGCCAACACGACCACTTCAGGGAATTTATTAATATAAAAAAAAAGTTACATATGTTTCTCTCATAAACAGTTACTGGAAAAATGACCCTCCATGCTCTTTAAATAGAGATCATGGACCAATCAGGTGTTAAGCCACGGATCAAGTGTCGTTAATACCAAGGTGAGAGATAACTATTGGATCACTACAAATTGTGAACATCAGATTATAAGTTACAAATGTACATGGTAAAGAAACACACTTTACCTAACTCTACACTAGACTAAGTTATTCTTAACTATTTCCTATGTGTCAGAATATCCTAACATACAGGGATACAACAATAACAATAAGGGGGTTACACTAACAAAAATTAGGGATACACTAGTAATATAGGACCCTATCAATTTACCAGAGAAAATTCCTAAGCCTGGATAATCATGTATGGTGTAAGCACGTATGCCATACAAATTAAAACTCCTCTCTGTTGTGATGGGACTTGATACATTGTACACATTTATCCCTTCCCATAATTCCTTCAATTCATCTACCAATGGTTGTAAGTAGACATCCATATTATTCACTTATCTTTTACTAGTGACCATGAGAGCCAACATAAGATGTTCATTCTTCAAGAAAAACCATGGGGGGATATTGTTATTGATCACTGCTACAAGCCAAAAAAAAGTAGTTGGTGTTTTGGAGGGAAAATGGGTTGACACCATCCATGGCTATTTTTAGATGTAGACTTAGTACTTCCTCCTTGAATTTTTTAGGCCATGCATCATCTATATGCTTAATAGCTATTGAATTTTTTTTTATTCACATAGCTCCCGAGTCACTTCTACGTGAAGCATGCCATGCCTGAAAAATAACTAATTGTTTTCAACGAAAGAGCCTTTGAATCCTTGGGATTATAGGCATGTGCCTCAATATATTATGTGGAGGACAATTCGATTTACCCATTTTTTTTGAATTATGGTATCTGTCATGTCCACATTTTGGACATATCTCTTTGTACGCATATTCTCCTCTATATAGAATAGAATCATTCAACCATGCATGATATGATATGTACTCAACACCCAACATTTTTTTTTCTTTTTTTGCCTCTTCACAGCTACCTGACAAGACATTATCATTAAGAAGAGAATTATCTTTGAATAACTTGCAGTTGGTGGGTAATACAATTGTATAATATAAATATTTAACGTTCGTAAAATAAACCTTTTTTAATGTTGATTATGTGACAATATTTCTCAAAATATAAGGGACTTGATTGATCATGTAAGTGAATTACCTCAATATTTCTGATAAACATGCATTTGACATGCCAATTTTTTCCTTCAAGTTGTACAAATAAATCGTTGTCCCCAACTGAGTATACTTTGAATTTCTTTCAGGTCCAAAGAGAGGGGTGGTGGAAGAAAATTTCAAGCTTTCAAGTAAGGTTTCATTGATATGAGAATCATCCCCTAGCTCATCATTCTGGAATGAATCTAACAACATTGCCTCCATGGCAGTCATATCCCGTAAGTAATCATCCATATCAACCTCATTTTATTGCCTCCATTTCCAAATTGTGATGAAGACCTATTATTGCTATAGTCATTCCTAATTGGTGAATCTAAACATAGCGGGAATTGAATAGGTGGTTGATTCAACCCTTCTTTGTATGCTTCCTCTCAAATTATTTCTATTAATGCAACTTTCCCTCAAGTAAAAATTGTAGTGGAGTGCATTGAAAGATGGTAGGTGGGTCACTGATCATAAATGCTACAAAACCTTCCACACATGCTACAAAACCTTTAGGAGCCAGCCTACTTTTCAAGGTGATTAACCCCTGAGACAACTTGACATTTTACTGATCTAGATCCTCAACCGATCCCATGGAAAGCCATGCATTCGATTGAGGCCATTCAATTGCTCCCACAACAAGGCATGCTACTGACTATGGAATTTTTCAGGTAGTTCTGTGCTAGTGACCCTAGATTCTGAGCCACATTTTTCAAGGCTAGGTATCAAGCCACTCCCTAGAACTTCATGAAACTACCATAAATGATAAATAACATTGAAACAAGGTTACTAATGCAAATTTGGTATAAGCACTTGATATAAAGCCAACTAACGATGAAATACATTTCATCAAACATATAACACATATGTAATGTACAGGTCATAACAATAGATATTAGCATAGGGGTCTCATATTTATCTGAGAATAAATAAGAAGCATTGATTCCTTATCATAATAGTCGCATTATCATCTATTTAGTTCATATATTCGTTGTTCATTTAGTTTCTAATCAAAACATGATGAGAATCGTACATCAAGTATGTCATAAACATACTCATAACTAGCCGCATACCCAACATAAATAAAAAGGATATAACAACCATAAAAACCACTTATGAATAAGTATATTTACCCATCGAATATAAGAGGGAAATAACTATTATTAACATATGAAAAATTCAACTAGGTCTGGGACTCCCATGTACCACACGACCATAGATTGGGTTGAACCAAATCTTTCTTTCAGCCAATCACCCCCATGCCATATTCTAAGCATGAATGTGTGATCTCATGGAATAAACCAAAAAAAACCAAAACATGGCTTCAATAGGTACCTCAACCCTCAGCAAGTGATTCCACCTCATGGTCAAACATCACTAAACATCACCATATTGGTCTCTACCCAAGCTTTCCAAGGCTCCTGAGCATTTTTCCCAACAAGGACTTCCAATACTAGTAACTCAACCGACATATGTTCTTGGGCTTCTAGAACGCTTGTCCAACCAGGGATTCCAAGACTAGTAACTCAACCCACCAAGTGTTTCCAACGTGTTTCTCCAACCAAGGCTTCCAGGACTAGTAACTCAAACCAAGATGTTATAGGGCTTCTAGAGAATTTATCCAACCAAGGATTCCAGGAAGTAATAACTCAAAGAAAAAACAAAGGGACCTGAGCACCAACTGGAAAGAAAATATAAAACCCACAATACCATGGATATCTAGGAAATGGCTCATACATGAAGCTCGGTACCTGCAAGAAATTTTTTTTGTAGCTATTGATCTCGATGTCCTCTTGTGATTTCCTACTCTTCCATTGCCTTCTTGCTATGACTCCCAAGTATGCCACACTCCTCCAAGAGTGTTCCAAGAAAAATATAAGTGTCCAAGAGTATGAGAGAGAGAGAGAGAATAGAATGAGAGCTCCAAAAATGAACTGACAAAAGCCATGAACTGATCCTCATAAGCCTTTTTATTAATGAGACCTCTATTTTCTTTAATTTTCTATTATTTTCCTTCATTTTCATCCTCACATTCAACCTGTGACCTTTTGCCTTAATTTTATCCTATTTTCCATTATTTTCATAAATAAAATGTTATTTAATGCCATTTTGCCTTTCAAAATCCTTTTCCATTTCCTTTTCCAATTTCCATAGCAAATAATTAATCATAAGTGATCCTCGTCACTACGTTTTTGTCCAAAATTCAGCTTGGAATACATGTCCCATGAACATGGTTATTATTTTTTCCTTTATTAAATTTATTACATGGATTTTGACCTGGGATGTTACAAAACCCTCCCCCTTGGGGGAACACAATTATTGTTATTAAATGAAACCTACAACTAACAAAATTGTTGAAATGAAAACATACTTCCCCTGGAGATTTATAACTTAGCTCATTCAATTAATTATAATGATCAACCTACTGAGAAGAAAACCAACATGAAAACATAAAAACATAACAACCATAATAACATGACACCCATACAGCTTATTGGAGCTTTATAATACAACTCATGGAGTTATGTACATCCATATATATATATATACCAAAAAATCACACCAAAACATGAGCCAAAACATGCGCTCCATCAGCGAATGGAGAAGGATACATAGCCTCCATCTCATCTGCCATCTCCCATGTAGCTTAATTGGGACCAAATTCCTTCCACTGCACTTTAACCTACTCGATTGCTTGATTCTGGATCATGAGCATATTTATCTGCAAAATACACTAAGGTTTTGACTAGAATTATCCTTCTGGCTCCACTTGCAATACAAACTAGTCAACCACATGATCAACATCTTTAACATGCTTCTTAAGCAATTAAACATAAAAAAACATCATGGAATTTTACTGTTGGAGGCGATTCATGTTGAAGTTCAACAAGAAATTTCAGCACCTACACTAGTGTGGGACCTAGAGGTCTAAGAAGAACCTACACTAGTGTGGGATGTCAGGTCTTGGAAGCACCTACAATGGTGTGGGATAAATTTGGTGCATGTATATTTTAGTTATCCCTTAATTAAGATGGATAATAAAATTTAATCTAATCTCAAAATAAATTGTAATGGTTAACTCAGTGTGATAAACTCAGTTAACTCATGAATTTTGAGTTGAGGGTAGTTGGTGAGGCATGAAGAGTAATTATAATTGTAACAGAGTTTGAATTGCAGTGGTGCATTAGTTAATGCAAGTTGTAATCAGTTTAACTGAGTTAAGTGAGTTAAACTCAATTGTGCTAGTTCTAACTGTTTGATACACTAGCGAGAGATCAAGTGAATTAAATATTATTTAATTCACAATCAGTGATATCACATGAAATTGAGGATTTACTATTATTCGCTGCATGCATGTTAGTTCCAGTGGAGACCCAGTTGAGATCTAGGTGAAAGAGAAGTTGACTATCAGTTGTAGGATTATTGGGTTTCACCCATGAAAACAAACACCCATTGGATTTCCCATGATCCTTGAGAAGTCAAGGAAGGCCAAAATTCCTATGGAATAGGGATTTCATTCCACATGAATTGCATAAGAAAGGAAAGCTGTTTAAAGGCTGAAAATTGGCTAAGTGTTAGTCAGTTTTGTCCAGGACAGTGTCAGGTAATTAGTAGAGTATAGGAGGGCTCTTGTGAGAAGAGTTGTATGTAATTTTTTCATGTATCCATGCTGAATATACAATAGAAGATAGTGGGGTTTTGAGCAGCAAGCTTTCCTAGGAAATAATCTGTGTTGTGGGTTGATTGATTCTTCTTTGCTTCATGTGATTGGCGATTGCGTTTTTAATTCCACAATTGATTTGTAGAAGTGATTCAGTATCTATCTTTAGCACATTGTTAGATAGGATTGAATCCATGATATACATTCTTTATGTGTAATTTATACATGGTATTAGAGCACATGAAATCACAATAGTGAAGGAGGAGCTGAGATTGTGACTGAATAGAATTCGAATTCGCAGAAAGACTTTCTTGGTGCTACTGTTGATTTAGGATTGAAATGGCTTTCAATGACTAGAGATTGGAGTAT
Source organism: Pinus albicaulis (assembly GCA_034641835.2). Lineage (NCBI taxonomy): Eukaryota > Viridiplantae > Streptophyta > Pinopsida > Pinales > Pinaceae > Pinus > Pinus albicaulis. The sequence continues at coordinate 661,838,642 of CM076579.1, read as the reverse complement.
GCACTCGAGGGAAGCTCTAACTATATTTCTTGTAAATATAGGATGGAGGGAGTACTCGAAGACAATGGCTTCAAGGAGTTCATTGACAATGATGGTCCTAAACCTGTTGTGACAGATGCTACAAATCTTGATGCATGGAAAAAGAAAGTGGAAAAGGCAAGGAGGATCTTACTGGAGGGAGTACGAGACCACATTGTCTCAAGTCTCCATGGGAAAGCCACACCATATGCTATGTGGAAGGCTTTGACAGATCTATTTCAGAGTAGCAGTGACCATAGGAAATTGGGACTGAAAGATCAACTCAGGAAGATCAAGATGGAGAAATGCAACTCCATGCCAAAATATTTAACAAAGTTTATCCAATGTTGGGATGAGCTGGGGAGCATTGGTATTACTGTCACTGATGATGATTTGGTGAGTCTAGATCTCCTAGGAATTCCCAAGAGTTGGCATAGTTATCAGGACTCTGTTAATGGAAGGGAAAAGATGCCAGATTGGGTATGACTTTGGTCAGATTCGGTGTAGGAGGATTTTAGACAGAATACCAGAGATGGATCTTCATATAAGAATTAATATGAAGAAGATTGTGCTTTGGCTTCCAAGGCGAAGAAGGGTAAAGGAAAGAAGTTCCATTCCAAATTATAGTCCAAAGATGGAAAGAAGCACGACATGTATAAAGTGAAGTATATTCACTATCACAAGCATGAGTATTATGCTACTAACTGTCCACAAAAGAAGAAGAACAAGAAGGCTTCAGGATCTGCAGCTGGTGAGGCTTTGGCCTTGAAAATTGAGCTTGACATCTCGCTCATTGCATGCATGGTGTCAAGTGCAATGGGATCGGTGTGGTATTTCGATAGTGGTGCATCCTTTCACATGAAGGGAGACAAGGAACTTTTCAGTAGCTTGGAGGAGAAGGATCTCCAAATGCATATCGAAATGGGTGATGATGGGCAGTACAGTGCTACCGGGATTGGTACCATTACCTTCCATATACATTTAGGTAAACCCTTTCAATTAAAATATGTAATGCATGTACCAAGTTTGAAGAAAAATTTAGTCTCAATTTCAATGTTGGAGGATAGAGGCTATGATGTTGTTTTCAGTGAAGGAAAAGCTTTTTTGCGACACAAAACAACATGAAAAGCTAAAAATATTGGGATTCAAGTTAAGAATCTCTATAAACTGGATGTAGATGGATGCACAACATTGATGGGCAAGGATGAAAAAGTGGTGAGTTGGGATGAAGGTGAGTTATGGCACAAGAGATTGGGCCATCTTCACCATGGAGCCTTTAAAGTCATGTAGTAGATTTCTACGGGTCTTCCCAAGGGTACACTTGTGCAATTAGACACATGAAAGGGATGTACTATGCGAAAATATGTAAAGGTCACCTTTCATGAGAAGGAGAACCGAGCCTCGGGGATCCTTGAGAGAGTTCACATAGACATGTGTGGACCATTCTCTGTTGCTTCGACAACAAAGCATAAGTACTATGTGATATTTTTTGATGAATTTTCTGGTAAGTATTGGATCTACTTCATGCAGAAGAAAGATCAGGCATTCTCAAAGTTTCTTGAGTTTAAAGCACTGGTGGAGAAAGACACGGGGAAGCATGTGAAGGATATTAGGAGCGATAATGGTGGTGAGTACATATCTAACCAATTCAAGAACTTCTGCAGCAAAGAAGGAATTCGAAGAGAACTGATAGCGCCGCATAACCCACAACAAAATGGGGTTGCTGAAGAAAGAACAGAGCAATTATGGGTGCAGGAAGAGCGATGTTGCATGATTAGGGCCTACCGATGCATCTGTGGGCAGATGCATGTAACACAATGGTATTTGTGAAAAATCGTTGTCCTCATAGGCTACTTGGCATGAGTACACCAGAAGAGGCTTTCACTAGTAAGAAACCTGATGTTTCACATTTTAAGATTTTTGGCTCATATGTTTATGTGCATGTGAACAAAGATGTGAGGAAGAAGCTAGAACCAACAGCTGAATTTGGGAATTTTGTGGGGTACACTGAAACCCCCCACAACTATCGGGTGTATTTTCCAAACATCAGAATGACTATTGCATGATGGGATATAAAATTTGATGAGGAGAAAGCCATGTGATTGTCCCTTGAGAGGGAGCTAGATTTTCATGCAGAGGAGGAACTCTTGGTTCCTAAGGATGAGCCTCAAGATGTGGAGCAACCACATGCGGAGGATCATGGAGTGGTAGAAAAAATTCATGCATAGCCATCCATCATAAATGGTATAAGGCACACCACGTAAGCTGATAGATTTAGACTTGATGCTGTAGAGAATGTAGGAGACCCTACTTCATAGTGAAGGAATAGATAGTCTCTAGACAGGTTTACTAGATAAATGCCTCTTATGAAAAAGGTATTGTTACAGAACCATCTTCCTTTCAGGAGGCAGCACAACCAAGTTGGGTTGATGCAATGGTGGAGGAGTATGACTCCATTGTCAAGAATAGTGCATGGGAGATTCAGTCCCAAGACCAGTCAGTAAATCAGTGGTTGGATCTAGATGGATCTACAAGGTAAAGAAAGTTTTTGATGGGAGTGTGGAGAAGTAAAAGGCCAAATTTGTGGCTCGGGGATTCTCACAAATTTAGGGGATTGATTATGATGAGACTTTTCCATCAATTTCAAGGTACTCTTCCATTAGATCCATCCTTGCACTCTCAGCGCAGATGGGGTGGCGCATTCATTAGATGGATGTGAAAACCACATTTCTCAAAGGAGTTATTGAGGAAGAAGTGTACATAGAGGCCAGAAGGTTTCAAGATATTCGACAGTTAGTCAGATGTGTGTCAACTCAAGAGAGCACTGTATGGGTTGAACCAAGCACCTCGTGCTTGGTACACTTGTATTGACAACTATTTCACTGTACTGGGCTTCACCAAAAGTGAAGCTGATGCAAACCTGTACTGGATTGTGGTTGAGGGTAAGCTATTGATTATTATACTTAATGTTGATGATATAATTTTGAATGGTGATGAGAAGTTGATACAATCATGCAAGGATGATCTTGCAAGGGAATTCGAAATGAAGGACATGTGACTCCTTCATTACTTCCTTTGTTTGGAAATATGGCAGCGGGATGGTGAACTTTTTTTTTCTAAAGGCAGTATGCCAAAGAGATACTGGGTAAGTTTCACATGGAGAGCTGAAAACCCATGGACACTCCTGTTCCAGGAAATTGGATGAAAGAGGATGCTACTTTTGGAGAGGTAGTCACATGCTACTATCTACAGGCAGTTAGTTGTTTCACTAATGTATTTAGTGAACACCAGACCGAACATTTTCTACGTAGTTAACCAGCTGATTTAAGCTATGGTTAAGCCTACCAAGTTGTTTTGGAAGTCGGGGAAGCTATCCTGAGATACCTGAGGGGCACATCAGAGTATGGATTATGGCACATATGGACAGAGGGAGTGAAGCTTCAAGGCTTCACAGATGCAGATTGGGCAAGCATTCCATCAGACAGAAATACCACATCAGGAGGGATCTTTAGCATAGGATCGACAATAGTTTCTTGGTACAACAGGAAGAAACGATATGTGGCACTCAGTTCAGCGAAATTAGAGTACATGGCAGTGAGTCAAGCTTCATGTGAGACTATCTGGATGAGAAAGATCCTGGTTGGTTTGTTTGGTTCTTAGATGGATCTTACAATGATGCATTTTTATAACCAAAGTTGCATTAAAATCTTGGTTAATCTTGTGTTTCATGATAGATCCAAGCACATAGATATCTGGTACCACCATCTCAGATATTATGTGTAGAGGTGCATAATATTACTTCAGTACATTACCACAGAAGATTAGGATGTAGATATTCTGACGAAGGTGCTCACCAGGAGAAAATTCAAATACCATAGAGATAGGATCGGGGTGAAGGAAAATCACTTTCTTGTTGAGAGGGAGTGTAGAAGTTCAACAAGAAATTTCAGCACCTACACTAGTGTGGGACTAGGAGGTCCAAGTAGAACCTACACTAGTGTGGGAATACAGGTTTTATCAGCACCTACACTGGTGTGGGCTAAATTTGGTGCATGTCTATTTTAGTTATCCCTTAATTAAGATGGGAATAAAATGTAATCTAATCTCAAAATAACTCATAATAGTTAACTGAGTGTGATAAACTCAGTTAACTCATGAATTTCGAGTTGAGGATAGTTGATGAGGCATGCAGAGTAATTCTAGTTGTAAAAGAGTTTGAAGTGTAGTGGTGCATTAGTTAATGTAGGTTGTAATCAATTTAACTCAGTTAAGTGAGTTAAACTTAAGTGTGCTAGTTGTAACTGTTTGATACACTGGTGAGAGATCAAGTGAATTAAATATTATTTAATTCACAATCAGTGATCTCACATGAAATTGAGGATTTACTATTATTAGTTGTATGCATGTCAGTTCCAGTGGAGACCCAGTTGAGATCTAGGTGAAAGGGAAGTTGACTATCAGTTGTAGGATTATTGAGTTTCACCCATGCAAACAAACACCAATTGGATTGCCCAGGATCCTTGCGTAATCAAGGAAGTCCAAAATTCCTATGGAATGGGGATTGCATTCCACATGAATCGCGCAAGCAAGGAAGACTTTTAGATGTTGAGAATTGGCTAAGTGTTGGTCAGTTTTGTCCAGGACAGTGTGAGACAATTAGATGAGTACAGGAGGGCTTTTGTGAGAAGAGTTGTATGTAGTTTTTTCATGTATCCATGTTGAATATATAATAGAATATAGTGGGGTTTTGAGCAGCAAGCTTTCCCCGAGAAATTATCTGTGTTGTGGTTTGATTGATTCTTCTTTGCTTCATGTGATTGGAAATTGTGTTTTTAATTCCACAATGATTTGTAGAAGTGATTCAGTATCTAGATTTTTCACATTTTTAGATCGGATTGAATCCATGATATACATGTTTTTTGTATAATTTCTACAATGCAAGTCGCTAGAATACTGGTTCAATCCTTTCAATAATCTTGAAAGGTCCATAATACCAAGGTGCAATCTTGGAACATGATCCAATCCTCAAGGAGATCTTCTTGGGCTTAATGCACAAGTACACCTGTTGCCCAACCTAAAACTACTTAACCATCCTATTCTAAGCCACCTAAATTTTTTCTCTATCCTGTGCTACTTTCATATTTCTCTTGATTACCTTCATTTCCTATTCCATCTCTTCCAACATGTTCATCCCAATGAATACCCTATTAACTGGATCACTCCAAATGATGGGAGTTTTACAACTCTTCCCATAGAGTGCATCAAATAGACTCATCCTCAGTGAATCTTGATACCCATTATTGTAAGTAGAATTAACCAATGGAAGGGACTTGTCTAGTCAATTTAGTGTCCTAAATTGCTAACATAGATTATCAACCAGGGCTAGTAAACTGATGAAGTGTGATGCACTATATGTGCTTAAGTATCCATTTTTCTTACTTCGTTGTTTTTAGTGTTTTATTGATGTTTTGGGGTTTTTATGTTTGATCTTTAGTATGCTACTCTATGCTAAAAATATGAAGTTAGATTTATGTCAAAAAGGGAGAAAATGAAATGTTAATGAATAAATGAAAACAGAGTTTATTTGCAAATTATGTTCCTAACTAGAAAATGATAAAAACAGAGAGTCCTAATCCATGGATATTACAACTTCTAAATGAACATTCATGAAATGAAAAGTAACTCAAAACACTACAACTTAATCTGATTCATTTAGTTAGAGATTTGTTGGAAGAGCTTGTGAAAAAGATTAATTCTAATGCAATGAGGATCTCCTAAAACATAAAATAAAAGCTAAAACAACTTATAACATTACAACTAAATCTCATTCATGAGTTAGAGGTTTATTGGAAGAGCTTTTGAAAGAGATTAATCATAATGTGATAAGGATCTTCTATGAAGAAAAACAATTAATAACTCACAATATTACAACTTAGTCTCATTCGTGAATTAGAGGTTTATTGGAAAAGCTTTTGAAAGAGACTCACTGCAGTATCATGAGGAATCTGATCTGAAATTGTGTGAACAAAATATTTCTTATACAGAGATTGACAGTAGGGGCTTTTACTGGTTATTTCACCTTTACTAGAAAGGATGAAACCAGAAGCTTCTAGCCCTCTTACTGACTCTGCCTAAAGAAATATAATGTAAACACTAAATAGATCTGGCAAATGAGAATCTTATTTTTAACTAAATAACAGAAAATGAAATGCTAATAACTCAAAATATCATAATTGAATCTCATTCATTTAATAGAGATGTATTGGAAGAGCTTGAGAAAGAGACTAACTGCAATACCATGGGGATCCTTTATCTAAGAAAATGACATGAAACATAATGCTAAAAGCTATGATTTTAGAAAGTACTCTAAGTAAGGAAATATGACAAAACATAATTGAAAATGACTTATCTAGAAAACATGTAAAACCTCCTTGAATAGCAGGGGCCCTCTGCTATCAATTTGGTGAAATTCTTCAGCTCCTTAAAGTTGTAATCAAAACAACATCAAAGAATTTCTTTATTGAAAAACTCACAAATCTACATCCCATTCCATCTTAAGCTTTGTTACAAAACATTCTCTATTCCTTTCTCTTCTTCTCCTATTTTTTCACTACCCATGATAGGAGAAAGCTTCTCCTATTTATACAAAATATGAGAAGTTATCTCATTAATGGGAGTCCATGAATCTCTCCCTCCATCTCTAGAGTTACAATCAAAATAGGAAATGATAATACACATGTCTTTTGAGAGTTTCAACACAAATAAGAAATGAGACACATATCTTCTTAGAGTTTCAATACAAAATGGAAATGGGACACATGTCCTCATGATCCCATGATCTTCTCCACTCAAATTCGAATTTGGTTATGGGAGGCCACATAAAGGTCTTTTAGAAGATTCTTTTTGACCTACACATGTCACAAAACTCATAACACATATATAGATATATGAAACTATGTTAATTTTCTAGTTTATAATCATAAATTCACTTTAAATACATAAAATAAATAACTTTGAAAGACAAGGATCCTAACCCATATATTTATGAAAATGGTTACTTGATGTAGGGTTTTAGGTCAGATGGCTATGAAATGAGAGTTGAATGGTTATGACATAATGGAAATATGTATGAATATGGAAAACACTTTTGAGACTCAACATACCCTCCAACTGAAGTTGTTGCATGTCCTCATACAACTATTGCAATGATTAATTTGTCCATGAGTTGATCTTTTATGAGTTTTGACTCATACAGATTCGTTCCAAACTTGGCTTTATAATATTTTCTTTTGGCAAAGTATAATACATTTGATTGCAACATTTTTTTTTTTTTTTTAATTTTATATGGTTGGTTCTTGTGTGACAACCGATTTTTTTGAGCAATGGTTCTTGTGTAACAATGCTTTATTTTCTTTGTTGCATCAAAGTTCATGAAAACAATTAGAATCAAATACTTCATCAATGAATTGATCATTTGCAAGGCATATAATATTTTGGATCATGTTGCAACAATAGTTGGTTGGGAAGTATATGCGGGTGGAAATGAAATGAAAATGTGTGATAGTATATGACATGTGGATATGAAATGATGTCCCTTCCCCCCAACTAAAGACATGACAATGTGAAAAAGGGAGTGAGGAATTTTTCCAAAGTTACAATTTAAGCATTCTAATGAATTACATGACTAAAAATTAGAAAACCACATACCTTCACTTACCTTAAATGTGGATGAGTTGTGTATACTGAAGAGTGTGGCTGTTGATGTTGTTGGATCATGAATTATGTAAACAAATGAATTTGATCTGCTTCTTTGTTCTCTTTGTGCTGATGGAAAGATTGGGATCTTTATTGCTGCTGATACAAATTGATTCTTGCTGCAAATTGCTGAAATGTTGTAGTCTTCAATCATTACAAAATTCGAAGGTACAATTCTAGTCATGCGAATAAATGTGTTGATGTCGAGCATGAATAGAAGTCATTGGATTACCGACCATTGATGAATGTCGTTAACCAATGCGAGACAAACTCACAATTAATGTCAATGAGTGCCAAGGTACCTAAGTACATCTTGCAAAGTGCGAATAGATGGATTGATATCGAGCCACTTGCAAGATCTGACGATCAAGGGACATTGATGTATTCCCATGATTTTCAGCGAGAGAACTTGTCATTAATGCATACAAGCCTTAAGGTACTATTAAGAACTCTAGTCTTGGACCTAGATAATGCGCTGATGTCGATAGGCCAAGATTTGTTAGAAGGAAGACCTTAAGGAATCCTCCATCATCTAACGCGAGCATGAAAGAATAATTTTTTGAAGGACTATGGATTCAATAATTTGCATTGAAGCAAGATTTATTTGCAAAATGAAAAGGATAGGAAAAGGAAAATGGAAATGGAAAATGAAAAATGGAAAATGACAATGGGAAATAAGCATGTAGGTGAGCTTGTTTCTTTTATTTGTGGAGTAGGCAAAAAGTAATGGAAAGTGTATGTGAATGAAGGAAAATGAACAACTACCTCTTGCTGGGAAAATAATGGTGGTTTGCTTTGAATTTCTTGGTTGGATTTACAATTCAGAAAGGGAGGAAAAGTGATGGTCTTGATGGATATGAACGTGGACTTGTTTTTATGTTTCTCATGAAATCGGTCCTTTGAAAACCAATCGTGCGCACAATTAGTTTCCTTCAATGATCATTTGATCATCCCAAATCTGCAAAAAAAAACTTGACATAAAGAACATAAGTGTGTTAAAAAAGAAGTAGCTAATTTCTTTCTGATGCTTACGCAAAAATTAAATGTCAAATGAAACAGATTAAGGTAAATCAAAAAGTTCTATATTCGGTCCAATTCATGATATCGATAACAATCAATTTTTAAATAATAACCATGAAAAATAAATCAACTCCCTATTGTCGGATGACTTCATGCACTATGCTTAGTAAAACAATTGGCATCACAAAGATTCGCTGTGTTCTGCAAGTTAAAACTTTATAGAAAAATACACATCAACAATATTAATGCCAAACGTTTAGAAATCATCTAAATAATCTTCCAATTGTCCTGCAAACCATTATTAAGAAGGTTTTTTTATTTATTTTTTAAAATTTTTTTTTTTATTTGTTAATGAAATAAAGCATGGATGAAATAATTGTCCTTATGAATATTTTTAAAACAAATTCATGCCAATGCCTCTTTCATGTAAGATAAAAATAAAAAGCTTGAAATTTCTAAAGTCAAATTCCTAACTATGAAGGAGATGAAGGCAGAGTCCTTCTCAATTTATACAACTTGCATCTGATGCACATGTGATAATGTGTTTGCCTCAAATAATCCATTTTTCACTCATCATGTGCCACCACACATGAATTATGCCACATTTTCCTTCAAATAAGGAAATCAGTTCCTTGATTACTTCTCAAAATCGAATTTTATAAAACCGTGACTGTTTTCATTAAAAAAAAACATTTTTCTCTCACGCACACTGCAAATTAGTGCTCCAAAGAACCCTGTATTTATCTCAAATGGCTACGAATTTCAGAATTTTTTTGTAGGATTTCCTAATTCACCCCGTTCTCGAAAAAACCCATGTTTTAGTTTTTTCTAATTCGCCTTGGTTTGCTCAGAAAATTCGCTTTAAAATAAGGTGTTTTTGACAATTGTGCATTTCATTTTCTGGCAATTACTTGTGGTTTGATTTGTTTTTATTTGCAGGTTTTGAAGTGTAATGGCTTGTATCTCATAGAGAAGTTCAGATTTATGTCCTTCATTCCAATTACTTGCAATGTAATCTGCAATCTTCTCTTCATAAACAGTCTGAAATCTTCTCTTCATCAGCGATTTCTTCATATGATACACTTCCATTGTATGTTCCTGCAATTGAATTTGTAATCTTCTCTTCATCAACAATTTGTACTCTTCTCCTCATCAACAATTTGCAATCTTCTCTTCATCAACAGTTTCTTCATGTGATATACCTTTATTGTATGCAAATTTTTTTTTAAATGATTTCTAATAACTGTTGTTTGAGAAAAAACGAATATGGAAAAGAGAAGGTTCCTCTTTTTTTTTTTTTTAAATTGCAGTGCATCGGTCTTTGTGTGAATTGAAGGACTGCATATATGCGTAAAGCCAAGCCAAAGGCTGGCCTCATGCGTATGCGTGGGTCTTATTTCCATGAGTCATTTTTTTTTAATTGATTTGTTAATAAAATTATATATTATATTTTCAAAAATTCAAAAATATACATATATATTTCATTAAACAAAACAATTATTGAAATTAAAAATTTTCATCATTTTTAAAGTTTATTGTAAAATGAAATGAAATGATGAAAACATAATTTATTATTATTTTTAACATAAAAATTCTTTTTCTGATCCTCTAGATCACACAAAGTGCAGGAGGAGAGCATACTTAAGAAATTATTAATTTATTTTTTTTAGATGTAATAAATAAGGCTACCTAGTTACACTTCCCTAGCAACGGCGCCAAAATGTCTAGTCAATTTAGTGTCCTAAATTGCTAACATAAATTATCAACCAGGGCTAGTAAACTGATGAAGTGTGATGCACTATATGTGCCTAAGTATCCCTTTTTCTTACTTCGTTGTTTTTAGTGTTTTATTGATGTTTTGGGGTTTTTATGTTTGATCTTTAGTATGCTACTCTATGCTAAAAATATGAAGTTATATTTATGTCAAAAATGGAGAAAATGAAATGTTAATGAATAAATGAAAACATAGTTTATTTGCAAATTATGTTCTTAACTAGAAAATGATAAAAACAGAGAGTCCTAATCCATGGATATTATAGCTTCTAAATGAACATTCATGAAATGAAAAGTAACTCAAAACACTATAACTTAATCTGATTCATTTAGTTAGAGATTTGTTGGAAGAGCTTGTGAAAAAGATTAATTCTAATGCAATGAGGATCTCCTAAAACATAAAAGAAAAGTTGAAACAACTTATAACATTACAACTAAATCTCATTCATGAGTTAGAGGTTTATTGGAAGAGCTTTTGAAAGAGATTAATCATAATGTGATAAGGATCTTCTATGAAGAAAAACAATCAATAAATCACAATATTACAACTTAGTCTCATTCGTGAATTAGAGGTTTATTGGAAAAGCTTTTGAAAGAGACTAACTGCAGTATAATGAGGAATCTGATCTGAAATTGTGTGAACAAAATATTTCTTATACAGAGATTGATAGTAGGGGCTTTTACTGGTTATTTCACCTTTATTAGAAAGGATGAAACCAGAAGCTTCTGGCCCTCATACTGACTCTGCCTAAAGAAATATAATGTAAACACTAAATAGATCTCGCAAATGAGAGTCTTATTTTTAACTAAATAACAGAAAATGAAATGCTAATAACTCAAAATATCACAATTGAATCTCATTCATTTAATAGAAATGTATTGGAAGAGCTTGAGAAAGAGACTAACTGCAATATCATGAGGATCATTTATCTAAGCAAATGACATGAAACATAATGTTAAAAGCTATGATTTCAGAAAGTAATCTAAGTAAGGAAATATGACAAAACAGAATTGAAAATGACTTATCTAGAAAACATGTAAAACCTCCTTGAATAGCAGGGGCCCTCTGCTATCAATTTGGTAAAATTCTTCAGCTCCTTAAAGTTGTAATCAAAACAACATCAAAGAACTTCTTTATTGAAAAACTCACAAATCTACATCCCATTCCATCTTAAGCTTTATTACAAAACACTCTCTATTCCTTTCTCTTCTTCTCCTATTTTTTCACTACCCATGATAGGAGAAAGCTTCTCCTATTTATACAAAATATGAGAAGTTATCGCATTAATGAGAGTCCATGAATCTCTCCCTCCATCTCTAGAGTTACAATCAAAATAGGAAATGATAAGACACATGTCTTTTCAGAGTTTCAACACAAATAATAAATGAGACACATATCTTCTTAGAGTTTCAATGCAAAAAGGAAATGAGACACATGTCCTCATGATCCCATGATCTTCTCCACTCAAATTCGAATTTGGTTACGGGAGGCCACATAAAGGTCTTTTAGAAGCTTCCTTTTGACCTACACATGTCACAAAACTCATAACACATATATAGATATATGAAACTATGTTCATTTTCTAGTTTCTAATCATAAATTCACTTTAAATACATAAAATAAATAACTTTGGAAGACAAGGATCCTAACCCATATATTTATGAAAATGGTTACTTGATGTAGGGTTTTAGGTCAGATGGATATGAAATGAGAGCTGAATGGTTATGACATAATGGAAATATGTATGAATATGGAAAACACTTTTGAGACTCAACAGTACTCCTCCTATCTCTTTAGCGGATGCATCACATACATCCTCAACGTGTCCTCCAATATCATGTGGACCCTCTATGTATGTCCATCTGTCTATGGATGATAATATGTGTTGAAGGCAAACTCTATGCCCAAACCTGAAAATAAATATTTTGAGAACCTTGAAGTGAACTTAACATCCCTGTCTAACACAATATTCTTCGGTATACCTTGCAACCTCACCACATATATGATGAATACCCGTGCCACATTACTAGCTAAATATGTAGACTTCACTAGAATGAAGTGTGCTACCTTTGTCAACCTGTCCACTACAACCATGATGGAATCATGCTGTCTAGATGTCTTTAGAAAACCTATGATGAAATCCATATAAATGACCTCCCATTTCCACTCTAGAATCAGACTAGGTTGTAGTAATCCGCCCAAATGCTTACACTCTGCTTTTACCTATTGACAGTCCAAACATCTAGCCAAAAACTGTGTCACTTCTTCAAATTCAGCCAATGATAAAACTTATTCATTGTTGTCACTGGCTTATGATATCCTGGCTGACATGAATACGATTTAGCATGAAATTCCCTCAAGATAAGCTTCTTGATCTGATGTTTTCCGACACATATATCCTGTCCCTATACCTGACTAAGACATTTGCTTGGAGACCATACTCCACATCCTGATTACTTGTACCCTGATGTAACCTATTCCTAAGCTTCCTATACCTGTTATCCTACTGACTTGCATGTAGGATCTGATCCTGTAAATATATTCCACAGGAGCACATAACTTCTATATGATTCACCTGTACCCTCTTGCTAATAGCATCTGCAACCATGTTCCCTTTACCTTTAATGTACCTGATATCAACGTCAAAATCATTAATCGTGGCCAACCATATAGCTTGTCTGAAATTCAGATTGGGTTGGTCTAAAATATACCTCAATCCACTATGATCACTCATCAGTATGGACCTCCTGCCAAGAAGATATCATCTCCACATCTTCAATGCATGAATAATCGCTTCCAACTCAAGATCATGTGTCGAATAATTTCAAGACCAGGTATGGGAATTATAATTTTGTCATAGTTTCATTTAGTTTGACTAATTATCTAGCTACTTTTATGTTCTTCATGAATAGCATGTTTCATCCTTATCTAGACAAGTTTTTTATTATATTTATTGATGATATATTGGTATATTCTAAGAATGAGGAAGAACATGTCGAAAACTTAGTAGAAGTATTGATGTAACAACCCTGGTGAAAACTCCATGTAATAAAAGTTAATAAAAGAAAAATAATAACCATGGTTGATGGGACACTTATTCCTAGCTGAATGTTTCGAAAAACATCCTAGTGAGGGTGTTAATTGGTTTATTATGGTTAGGGAAATTGGCAAAGGCTTTGAAAAGGAAAAATGAATTTTTTTGGAAATTTATTTATGAAAATAAAGGAAAATAGGATAAAAGGGAGGAGAAAGGTCACAAGTTTCATGTGAGGAGGAAATTTAAGAAAAATAATGGAAAATGAAGAAAATAGAAGCCTCATTAAAAAAATTCTTATGAGGATCAATTGGCAAGATTTTGCTCAAACCTTTTGTGGGTTTAGTTTTGGCTCTCTCTTTCTCTCACACTCTTAGAAACTTAGAGTTTTATGGAGCATTTCAAAATTGGAAAAAGAAAGAGAAAATTAGGCAAAGAAAGGAAAAGGAAAGGGAAGGAAAGAAAATATCAAGCAAAGAAGAGTAGGGTCAAGCAAATTCAACATGAATACTTGCAGGTAACATATTGCATGTGTGATTTCCTAGTTGTTTTGGACATGAATGGCTTATACATGTTGGCATTTGGTTCTCTTATTGTCGGTGGCATGGTTTTTCTTGGTTTTGACAGTGGTTTTCAGCCTTGCCTTGCCTTTTTCTGGATAGCCATAGTGTGATGGTATTGATCTCGGTTTGGAGCTTTGGATTTTCCATATCGTTTTCGGAATATGGGGTAGAGGTGGTCTCATGAAATTCCCAAAGGCCTAAAAATTTATTTACCCATTTTGGTGGGATATATGGTAACGCCTGAGGGTGGTGTCTCGATTTAGGATCTAATGATCCAGTGTGGATTGTGTTAAAGTGTGAGAAGAAAGGAGATGAAAAATAACTTAAGGATAGTGATGGAGTTCAGAGGCATTCCAAGCTTGTTTCGGTTTTGTGATATCGACACCAGTTTAGGTGTGATCACTGTATGGTGAGGGTGGAGGTGGTTTAACCTCTAAATACCCTTGGTTGTTTTTGGATTGGTTTATTCAATAGATCCGACATTCATTCTTGGAATATGGCATGGGGGTGACTATTTGAAGAGATATTTGGCTCGTCCATGTCTATAGTCGGGTGGTACGTGGAAGTTTTGAACCTGGTTGGCTCTTGCCTATGTTTAATAAAATCTAAGTTCTCTTCATTTTGTACTTGTTAAATATGTGGATTTAATGGTTTTTATCTCATTGTTATTTACATGGTTTTATGTTGGTTATAATCATGGTTATATGACTGGTTCAAGTCATGGTTTTCTTATGTACTTCCTTGTAATTGTAAAGATAATGGACGCACGACCTAATTGATGTCATAACAGTTCAAGGGAGGTGGTAGTGATCCTTCTTGTCATGTATTGTAGAATTTTATTAATACTGATGTATTACCAAATCCTCCTGATCTAACAATATTTATCTTCTTTCTAAATACAGAATCCTTCCATTGTTAAACTTGCGAAAATTTAAAACTCAATTGCAAACACATGTGAATAAATTCAATCGGACATAACACAGTTGTTTAATGGGAAAGATTAAAGCTAAAAACCCCAACTATCATATATTATGTATATCAATGGAATCATGTAATAATCTCATACAAATCTTAGTACATCAAGCTCTCAGTACAATATAGAATCATTACACACTTTCATGCAGAAATTTGCATATCTATGCACCAATTTCTTTCCTCTTGACAGCCTGCCTCCATTGCGCAATCCCTATTGAAGAAGACCCATAAATGAATTCGAATTGGCCTTGCCTTGACTGTGAAATCCTCATTGGAAACTCCAATATGTGTCAGATGCATTGAATGCATTACTATAGTCACAACGGATAGTCCATCTCACCCTTTCACCTATCTCTCCATTGGGTCTCCACTGGAACTGACATGCATTGTAGTTAACTGTTGTATGTGTTCAGTTGTTAGTGAGTTATTCGTTGTGAATTAATTAACTAATTAATTCACTTAACTCTCACTAGTGTATCTTTCAGTTAGACTAGATACAACTAGCTCAACTAAGTTTAACTCCATTAACTGAGTTAAACTGAATAACAACTCCCGTAACTACTCTTCCAACTCTATCATAACTCTGCCACTTCAGTTCTAACTGAGTCCTCCATGCATGAGCCACCAATAACCCTAGGAATTGCGTAATTCCTTCAGCCCACTGATTTTCCAAATTTGTTCACTGAAATAAAATGCTCCCAGAGAATAAGTTGGTGTTTATTGTCGGATTATTATTAAGGGCTAATAATAATCGACATGCACCTATTTTTATATTGACGATCTATAAATAGACTTCGCCCAATATTATAAAAATAGAATCTCATCTATTTTTCCAACTTGATCAACCATATACAAATAGCATCCTGCAACTTATATAATATTCTCACCATGTCTAAAAATAGAAATACACCTAAAAATAGCCTGTGGGCCCCACTTAGTGAAAGTGCTTAATTTCCACTAAGCTCATCATCTTTTTGAATCTCAACATGTATCATAAGATTTTTCAGTCATTCATGCTCTGTCTTTTATCCTAGACCTATAGATTGCATTGATGCCAAGTGTTTGACAAAATGTCAGTCTCGGTTATGGATGGCTAGGCCTAGCCTCATAGTCCATTTTTGGTTCATTAGCCTTGTCATCATGAGTTTGATGGATTCTGGAAGCTACATGAAGTTATGGGCAATGACTGGGATTCTAGGATTAAAAAGTGGTACAAATATCGAGGACGCAAGCACAGGTATGAGGGGAAATGTCCCTAGATACATGCATACCCATGTTGTGGGAGCATCCAGAGCCTCCCAGATGCACCCTTTTCCATATCAAGGTAGATTCTTGGGTTTAATGGTCTAAGATATTAGTGGGACCCAGGGTCCGGTCAAGTGGATGACTGGGATAGACTTTGGGGGTACTGTAGTAGGTACAAGAGGTCTATGTTATGGGTTTACGTCGATTCCACTTCCTTAAAGTCACCAAAAAGGTTGAGTCCTATCATAATAGCCCCTGATCTCATGTTTAACTTGGGTGAGCTTGTGAAAGTGGGTAGATATGAGGGGAGGTGTCATTACAGGGTGGTATCTGAGCATGGTTCACCCCTCAGACTGGATGCGTGGTGCGTGGTCATGCATTAATGTCAGTTGCATATGTGTTCTATATGTTTGTGGACTATGTGCTTGTTGTGTATGCATGGTGGTGGTCATTGTTGCAGTTGTTTCACCATGTGTAAGTTGATGGTGTTGTTGTTGGATGTGATTGTCATTAGTGCATGTCGGTTATGCATGTCTGTGTCTATATCTTGTTATGCATACATTGTCATGATTATAGTTGTTATCCATGAGCTCATTGTAGGAATTTTAGGTCATCATGATGTTGTTGATATGTTATGATGTTGATGTGTTGGTTGAGATAGAGTAGGAGATGCATATCATCAAAGTGAAGTTGAAATACTACACTTTGGGGATATAGAATATTGTCATACAGGTATGTATGTTTGACATGAAGGTATATTAGTTAATGGATTTTTATATGCATGTTTGTCATTTTATTTTTGTTGTGGTTACATGCATTTTATATGTTAATGAATCAGTGTGGTCATATGTACGTGTGTCGAATAGTCATAAATGACAATAATGTGTTGTTATATGCATTTTGTTGTTGTTGTACAATATTTAACTTGATTATTATTTTACATGTTGTTGATGAGTATGTTATATGTTAACTCGTTGTTGTTATATGTTAGTTAAATTAATTATTAGTGTTATTGCATTAAGAATCTTGGTGTTTTATGTATCGTGTTAATCTAGATCAGAACAATGCAAATTTTTATGGTAAGGATATTTAGGTATGAGCCGACATATTTGTGATATTGTGTCATACTAATTTGGACTAACTGTGTAGATGTGATTGTTATGCATGAATGACAATTGTTTATGAACTTATGAGGTAAACATGTTAGCTATTTACTATTATGGATATCATGACCTTATTTATGTTTGAGTTGATGTGTTGTGAAGTTATATCATGTTAATCTAGATTGACTGTGCAGACAAGATAACCTCCCCTGAGATACATTAAAGTATGAGTTTGATTATTTCTTCTATTTGGTGTTTGAGATTTTGATTATGTAATCTAGTTGATTCATTCAACATGTTTTTCTTGCAAGTTTTCTGAATGTTTGATTAGTTTCATTATATGAGTATGTGTCTATAAGATTGTATGCAGGAATGATCTTGTTTTATGACGATTTTACTAAAATTATATGTGTTGAGATAACTGATATGTACTTGAGTGTAAGTAGGTGATAGTTGTAGTGTTATGATTTTCACTATTTGTTTATTATGACATGATTGTTAGTCTTGGTATAGGTTGATTTTAGTTAATAGATATGATGTCTTGATACTTGGAACATGTGATTGTTCTAGTATTATTATTTTTACTATTAGTTGATTATGACATGGTTGTTAGTCTTGGAAGAGGCTTATTTTAGTTAATAGATATGATGTCTTGATACTTGGAACATGTGATTGACATGTGTGAATAGTTGTAGGGAAACATGCTTGGTATTAGCATGAAAAGGTAATAGTTGTTGTGTTTATATAAATAACAGATGGGCGATGTGATAGTACATATTAAGACTTGATTGTAGCAAGGAATAACAAAGGAATAGGGTAATAATTCCTTTTGAAATGTTTTGGAACCGCAATTCCAAATGAATGAGCGCTTTGCATGGAAACATGAAGTATTCTTAACCCTAATATTGTCTGGAATTATATGGAAATGTGATATATTTATGACATGTATTTGACAGGTATAACATTTGGTTTCTAGTTATGGTTGGATTCTCGAAGGGAGTGGAGTCCATTGAGAGATGATATATATATGTGTTTAGATAAAAGGTAGTGTGCCTAGCATAAAAATATAGGGTAATTGGTGTATTGCTATATTTATTTATGCACTGATAGTTATGTGTTTATGGAAGTATGATACATGGATTGCATGGCAAAGGAGTTTTGTGGTACCCAACAGGTAATGAAAGACTTGGATGAAGCCTAATGCATGTATAAGGACAGTTGAAGGTAAGAGTATGATAGCTAGATGGATTGGTTGGGTTCATCGAGGTAAATGGATGGTGGTAGAATAGTCATGAGAAAGGTAACACGAAAGGAAATTGAGTAGACCTAAGGCATCAAATTCCTTGAATCTGTTGCGAACTGTTGTTCTCAATTTTTTGCATGCTATGCATAGATAGAGGGATTTCTATTAACCTTAACCGTATGATATCTAGTAGATATGTTGTGATCAAGATAATGATAATGTCTATATATGTATATATGCATGTATGTATGTCTCTGCCTACCAAGATCATGAGTGCTTTATGTTTATGTTTATATATATACATGTATGTATGTCATTGTCTAAGAGGATCATGATTGTTTTATGGTAATGTTTATATATATGTATGTATGAATGTATCTATGTCACTGTCTGATAGGTTTTTAGGTACAATCCTTGTGGAGGAATGATTTATTATGCACGTGAATGGCATGAAGAGGTTCCTGGTCTTATGAGGAATCAAGTGGGAAGAGTAGTCCTAACAAATTTATAAGGTCAGTATCATGTGGATATGAGTTTATATTATGTGTTTATACTACACATATGTTTTGGGAAGGTAATACTGGGAGATACATCAACAGAATGAAAAAAGCGTGATCCATGACATACCATGATAAGCATGGATGGAAGAGAGTCTAGAAGCAAGATTTCTTTGTGGTTCAATGTGTGGTCTATGGATGTGCAATGCTACTGTTGTGTATATGTTGCACATGTTGTATATTTTCTGTGATTGTACCTATGGTGATGTGTACATGTAACATATGTAGTATTGTGTACATATGATGTTGTATGCCTGTTGTATATATCGTGTTATGAGTATATTTTATATGTAGTGTTGGGTATAGATGGTGCTATGTACATGTTGGATATGTGGTGTTGCGTGCATATCGTATCGTGTGCATGTTGGATATGCAGTGTTGTGTGCATATGGTGCTATGCACATGTTAGATATAAGGTGTTGTGTACATATAGTGCTATGTACATGTTGAATATGTAGTGCTATGTACATATGGTGTTGTGTGCATGTTGTACATATGGTGCTATGTACATATGGTGTTGTGTGCATGATTGCACATGTGGTGATGTGTGCATGTGGTGTTGTGTACATGTTGTACATGTGGTATTGTGTGCAGGTGGTTTTGTGTACATATTGTGCATGTGGCGCTATGCACATGTGGTGTTGTGTACATGTCATGCATGTGGTGCTATGTACATGTCGTATTGTGTACATTTTGTACATGTGGAGTTGTGTACACGTTGTGTAGGTGGTGCCATGTACATGTGATGTTGTGCACACATTGTGCAGGTGGTGCCGTCTACAGGTGGTACTGTATACAGGTTGTGCATATGGTACTGGTATACATGTTGTATTGTGTGCATGTGATACATGTTGTGTTGCAAGCATGTGGTACTATGTATCTGCATTATTTAGTAGTGGTATCATGGAATGTGCATTCATTGTGTTGTACTATATGTATGTATTATGTTGTGTTGTACATCGAGTGTAGGTGTATATGTTGTGTCTTACACCATATGCAGACATAGGTGTTGTGTTGTACACCAAATTTAGGTGTATGTGGTGTATGTCAGGTTTAGCTGCATGTATTGCATGGTGTTGTATGATGTATGTGGTTTTTTCTGTGTGATTCCCACTATGTGTATGTGTACGTGGTTGAATAGAAGGGATTGGGTGATTTTTCGGGTGTGGAAACTGATCCAATGTGTGTACAGAAAGAACAAAGGAATAATTAAGGACCGATGAAGGATAAGTACCGATATTTTATTTCAGTTTTATTATGCATGCGATATGTGATTCTAACTTATTATGGTTACATGTGATTTATGATTATGGTTTATGGTGATTTCATGCGATTCATAACTTTAATTTATGGTGGTTGTGTTTAGAGCTAAATATACGTGATATGTTTATACATGATGATTTGATCAAACAACTATTTTGACTTGTTGTGACAGGAAGTGAACAGAATTGCAAGTGTACCTTATTGATGAGCTACCAATGAGGTATGATGTGAATTTACTTAAAATTTATTTTGAATCTAATGGAAGTTATGTGGGTTGTATAGGAATCATAGAAATTCCTAGTTGGGTGGTTGAAACTGATTGCAAGCATTAGAAGCAACAACAAAAGGAATTGAAACATGCAACAATATGCTCGTAAAGCACTTTAGGAGCGGGGCCATTGTGGGATACTGGTACCCAATAGTTTCCATTGATTTCCATGAGCATGATATGAATGGTATGATGGCTTTGAGGCAGGTATATGCCTTGGTTTTTGTATCTTCTAATGCAAGGAAGCATTACCAAGCGATGGATTTCTTAGGATACGAGAGACCCAGGAACTTGGAAGGTGAGTGACTGCACGGAAGGGGATTACCAGTTTCTCAAGGGACTATGTAGCAGATAAGGGAAGGTCGGGGATGGATTTTTTTTGTCATTATCATTTCTAGATGGAATCAGCTGCACATTGGGAGTGTTCCCTAAAATAATGAGCTAGTAACTATTCACTGTGAGGATAGTAGCATAGGACTGTAGCGCTGGACATTGGATGCATATTCGAATTTTGTAGTGGATTATGGAATTCCTGGGAAGGAGGTGAATCCTGGTATTAATTTGAGGGTGGAGGTGTGAACCTCTATATTCCCTTGTTGTTGATACAAGCATAGGATCATTTTATTTGCTGGTTGAGAAAATGTGCACATGTGTATATTATTGTAAATACTATATCGAGTTAGATATATAAAGCTCTATAGACAATATGGTTGTATATATGGATGTCATTATAAATACTGCAATCAGCTGTGTTATAAAGCTCCATAGGGAGTATGTTTATTTTCAACGGTTTTCTAGTTTGTAGGTGTCAATGAACACCGTGGATGGAACAGTGTTCCCCCAAAGGGAATGTTTTGTAACATCCCTAATGAAAAATAAATGTAATAAAAGTTAATAAAGGAAAATTGATAACCACGGTTGACGAGACTCTTATTCCAAGTTGAATGTTGGGCAAAACATCACAGTGAGGGTGATCATTGGTTTATTATGGCTAAGGAAACTAGCAAAGACAATGGAAAAGGTTTTGGAAAGGAAAAATGACATCTTTTGGCAATTTATTTATGAAAATAAAGGAAAATAGGAGAAAAGAGAGGTGAAAGGTCACAAGTTGCATGTGAGGAGGAAATTGAAGGAAAATAATGGAAAATGAGGAAAATAGAGGCCTCATTAATAAAAAGGATTATGAGGATAAGTTGGCAAGATTTTGCTCAAAATTTTTGTCATTTCAGTTTTGGATCTCTCTCTCTATTAACTCTCTCTCACACTCTTTGTTAGTATGAATTTTAATTCCAAGTGTAAGAAAAAAAACTACTTTAGCTGTGCATAACAAACAACCCTAACAACAGAAATGACTTCTAATATCTTCAGATCTGCAGTTAGGTGATCAAGATAAATGCTACAAAAATCTAGATCTATGCATTAGAAGACATTAAACAGTAGAAAGAACAAGATTTACTCCATGCATCCAATAGAAAAGACAAGAATATATCAAATGAATTTTGTATTAATGGCACCTGGGAGGAAAAGACAAGAGGGTGTTCCTGGTTCTCCTCAATGGGATGGGTTCTTGAAAGTCCTCAACACTTCAGATTTAGAATTCCTCTCTCTTAATGGTGTAGAAAACCCAGACAAAAATGGAAAAATATGGCTATGATGGTGGATCAATAGCCGGACCAAAATTTTAGATATAATTGTATCTTTAGGCAACAAAAGGTGAAAAATGAATGGGAAAACCCTTCTATTTATAACAAAATATTGAGTTAGTCTAGATATTGGTGCATAATTAAAATATTTTTAACCAAATCAAGATCCAAATTTTATGGAATATTTTATTATATTTGTTGGAGGGAAAAGGAATTTGACTTGGGTCAAATCCCTTTATTTGTAAATAATAAATAAATAAATGATTTATTTATCATTTTAAGGATGTGGTTGAGTAATAATCAAATAAATAATGATTTATTTAATTATTTATGGGCGAATTAGTTATATTTAACAAAGAATATTATTTAATAAGGTTTAAATAACTAATCTTTAGGAAATAATAACATAAATAATGATTTATCTAATTAATTTCCTTGTTTTGGGTTAAATATAACCGGGAATATTAATCAAACTGTTGTTTAATTAATTATTCTTTGATAAATCAAACAAATATAAATTTATTTAATATTTCCTCATGGGGTTTCCTGTTTAGACCATAAAAAACTTAATAAAGGTGGTTTACTAAGTTATTTTTCATAGTGAATGCGATTTTACTTGGGGTAAAAGTGGTCTTACTTGGTGTATTTGGGTCCATCTAATAACAATGGATTAGATGACCAAAAAATGGTGTAATAGTTTCCCCCCAGTGTGCGAGCGTTAGGAGCTAATCGTATGACCAAAGTACATTGTAAGAACTCAATCACTAGACATCAAAGGGGAAGTCAAAGAGAGAGGAGTGTAAGGTATACCAAAGTGTTGAAAGGACTAGACCTTGAGGAGGCAATACTTGCAGGTGCGACAAGTCTCTTTGATGAGTAAGTACCTGCTATAGGCGGCGGGGGAGGCATACCTATGCCCGCCGAGGCAATAGTACAAACAATAAGGCGTCTGGAAACCGCGGGATGAAATAATATAGGATATACTGGAATAAACATGGGCTAGATAAATAACATGATAATGAATCCCATATACATATTGTGCCTGGGATAACAGCTAGGACTTTTACAATAATAGCTGAGTACATGAGATATAAATGTAACCCAGATGCCCCTAAACACAATAAAGGGCTCTAAAAATCTGACTGATACATGAAAAAAAAAGGGCGCTGCAAGTGGCTGAGGTCAAAATCATCAAATGTATGGAGTTGCATCAAAGGCTATGATGAAGAGTTCATCCAAGTGTGTGGGGGGCTACCTGTAGGGCCACCCCCTCATGAGGGCTGAGACATCTCACACACACCTAGGAATCATTGATGTCGGCTGCTGTATCACTGAACCATCGAGTATACGGATCTCAATCATGTTGAAAGGAGTTGCAGCTGAGAAACAATCAAGTCAAAGGGTAATAAGGAGACCCTTTGCCTGATCTGAGGCACCGAACAATGAGTAGAAGCTGGAACCAAGGTACACCTCCCTCTAGACCCATCTTCTGGAATGAAGGAGCTGATGTCAACAAAAGGAGGTCTACCATATGTGAGGTAATAAGGGATCCTCAACTAAGGCACGAGAGAAAATAGTAGAGTGACTGACAGACTGACACCAATGATGATGATGAAATGGGGAGGACTAAGTAGCAAACGGATGACTTCCCTTGTTAGAGCATAAAGGGCATGGATGACCTGGCAGTGGCTGACACAACATCATGAGGGATAGGGGATAGTGAAACTGAAGTCCATAATGTGTGAAACAAGAGGGGGACCAAGCCATGAAGGATGGAAGACTATAGCGGGATGGAAAGGGACGCAGAATAGACTCCATAAGTGCAATGATGACTCAACTCAGATGCTCTAAACAAGGGTGACTCGATGGTGCTACCACATAGAAAAGGTCCAATGGGGACCATAAAAACATCAGTACAAGATGGTAACTCACAACGAAAGTCAACACGAGCGTGGAAAGGTATGGAGGAAAAGTGGTACCCCCAGTACGGGTGTCGCAAGTGAAGAAATTTGATTTTGGGAGGGGGGGTGAAGTGATGCTTCTTGGCCAACATGTGTCCTGGTGAAGTATCAAATTACTAAAAACTAACAGATATCATTTTGAGGGCTTGGTGAGATCTTTCCAATGATATAGAAAGTACATCAAACTGAGCTACAGTTTGGCCACAGTAGGTGAAAGAAAAATCAGGGTTTTTCTTTTAATAAGGCATTTTCCTTCCAAATTCACTCATTTGTAGGTGCAGTTGTGGTGAATGTAGTGAGGAGAGGAGGCCCTAAATCTTGTGGTGACAGTAGCTGACAAAACAACCATTGAAATTTGATATCTATCATTTGTAGGTAAGATGCCTAATCCTACTCTTTCATTTCATTGGGTTGAAAGGTCATTTTAGGTACCTAGAGCTCCTGAACAGGCTAGGTCACACTTTTTGGGGTTTGCTCTGCGTCCTGGGTAGTAGGCACTGGGCAGAAAACTGTGACCTATCCCAGGAAATGACCTGGAAATCACGACCTATCAGAGAAAGGGGATTTCAATGTTGTTTTTGGCTGAGATCCGGGATTGATTGAGGGGCATAGGTGCCCCCAGGCATGCTATGGACATGCCAAAATGTATTTAGAAAAAGGGGAATCCAAACACATTTTAATGATGTGGTGTGCCATTCATTTTCATTATGGTTATGCAGTTTCAGAAAGGAAATAAACAATTACCAATCTCTTTTGGTATTGCATACATGAATCAAATGGACTTTAAGTTTTTAGGTTGGCATACATGGTGTTACTATCCCAAAGAGAGGATTTTGAGATAATGAACTGATGTTCTCCCAGAAAACCCATAGGTTGGACAACCACAATGTCTATGAGACTGGGTTGCTGATGTAATATGAAGGAATGATGAGGGGTATCATTCCTAGAGTGGTCTAAAGTGATATGGGACTCTAGAGGTTCTTCTAAATGTGCAAGAATAATGGGACTAGATTTGACATGACTAGATTCACTAGCCTGAGTTGTGGAGAATTTCTTCTCCTGGTCTCTCGAATATGGGTGCCCCCTTACAAAAACATTGGGTGTCAATGTAATGGCCACAAGGTGCATGTGGTTCGAATGCATGATTTCGATGTAAGGGGGGATAGATAAAATCAGGGGTGGTGGCTACTTCCATAATGTCATCATCGAAAATAGAAGATGGGGTGTTTGATGGAAGAAAAAACATCTGATGCGGTGAAGCTACCTTACTCATCATCATGAGAAGAGAGGTTCACATGCACATCATCACAAGGGGTGACGGAGAGGTGAGTAGATAGAGGATCTACTAATGTTGAACTCAGGGTGGTCGCTGAAGGGAGGTCACATGAAACATCATGGGGAGTCTCGAAGGGGACTTCCATCGCGGGTCTCATGGATGATGATAGATAGCATATGGAGGACCAAGGCCCCATTATCTCGACATAATAAGGGGGAATGTCAATGGGAGCATCCATGTCCTCTGGTGTTGTCGAAGAAAGATGAAAAAATAATGGATTGGTTGACTCATTGCGCTTGGCCTTGAATTGGTGTAAGGTTTCTAAAGAGGAATGATACTCTTTGAGTCGAGGACAGAGGTGAGTGTAGTGGCCATGGAAATCACACAATGCACAAGGGTGATTTGTGCGCAATGGTTTGAGTTTCAGGATTGAATCAGGTAAAGTGACATATACCTCTGGGATATCAAATTCCGAAAACGTCTCATTGACCATGGACTTGAGGTGAGGCAACTCTAGACAAGTATGGGTGGCATGGCCGACAACATCACACAAAGCACACTGGATGGTATGCTTTGGAGGCTGAGAAGGGGTAGGGTTTGTCAGGGTAGCCTTGTCCTTTGATGCCCCCTTGCGAGTTTTTCCCTTCTTACCTGAAGCGGTCGCAATGGGAGGTGGTTCCTGTTGAGGTGAATGAGGCACTGTTGCAGTGGGAGAATTCATAGGGACCAGTTGAACCTAGGTCAAAGAAAGATAAGGTTTGGGGTGACCAGGCAGGGTAGCGGCTGGAGGATCAAGGTACTAGACGGGAATCCTAAGGTTCAGGTTAGGAAGAGAGAGGGTGGCCATAATAGGTACTGTGTACACTCCTAGTGGGGGAGCTAGGAACAGTATCTGACCAGAGGGGTAATGACCAGGTGGGATGGCTCCAAGATGGTTGAGGCCTGGAGGAACCGTTCTAGGAGGGTAAAGGGGGTCATGAGTACCAACTGAAACTGTAGGGCTAGGAGAAGAAGGTTCAGAAGGCTGATCAGAAGACATCATGAGAATCTGGTAATCGGGGGAACCAGATGGAAGAGGTTGAGTGGCCACCTGACCTTCAGGTGGTTGGGTAGCCACAAATCCTTGCTAAGGGAAAGGATTAGTAAACACAGCCGGTTGACTAGGTGCAGGACTAGGAGGAATGGAAGGGACGGCTTGCTATTCTCTCAATGTTGCTTAAGACTCCCATAGTTGTCGCATATTTGGCGGAAGAGGACAATAATGCATATAATGACCATAAACACCACAACAAGAACAAAGCTTATTCGTACAAAGAGGCCTATCCTGCTTGGGCTGAGTGCCATGTTGCTAGTTTGTAGTGTTAGGTGTATTACCTTGATTAGGTCCAGGATTACCAGGGGCAGCTTGATTTTTAGTGCCTTTCCCCTTCCTTTTTGAGGGAGGAGGATTAGTCGTGCCCTGTTGTGCGTACACCTGCCCTGGAGGGGGCAGTGGTTGCTGTTGCGGGGGTTGAGAAGGCAAGGGAGGAGGAGGTGCTAATTTTGGAGGAGCTAGAGCACCAGGCTTTGGATACAAATAATAAGGAGGTTGGGTAGCAGTGTGGTAAATAGGAGTTTGGGAAAAAAGAGGAGGCATGCCGTATCCTAGATACGCTATCGAGAGGGGGAAGAGTGCAGGAGGTGTTGGCCCCTCCCCGAGGAAAACCATAGCCCATGGGAGTTTGATCATACTGATTAAAGAGAGCTCCAATGATATCGTCGGCAGTGTGAGATGCCCCTAGTGCATTGGTACCACCCGGTCTAGGAAGATTAAGTAGAATGGTATAAACATAGCCCGACTGAGCGTAGATCAGGTCATATTTTAACAAAATTTTGAGGGCGGCTTCTTCGGTTTGAGGAAAGTGTGATGCGACATCTTTTCTGATAGGCAGAAATAGAGATCTAAGGAACCAGTCCATGTAGACACGGTGTTCGAAGGTAGGGGCTCGACATAGGCTCTTTTGTCTCCTCCATTCCTGAACATGGTCGGATAGGCGGGTGGTAGACGATTGACGGAAAGAATTCAAGAGTTCGGTACCAGTGTCATAATGTAGGGGAAGTTGGAAATAAGACAAAAAAGCCCGGGAAAGTGTCACAAAGGTGGTATGAGAGGCAGGGTCCTGATCCACGTACCACTTAGAAGCTTAACCTATAAGCGTTCGTTGGAACAACCGAAGATGGATAGGGTCATCGGTAATGGAGTTAGATGAACACCACATGTGGAAAGATCGAACATGATTTGAAGGATCTTCTCTAGCAAGGCCTTCAAACTTTGGGATGTCTGAAGGGAGCTTTGTTGGCATAGCTAGCCAAATAGCATCATGGTGTATAGGGTCATTTATCAACTGATCAAAGTCGGGGAGGCTGAGACCTGCCATGAAGGGGAGAAAGGGTGCAGCTGGGGTAGTGTCCGTTATGGTCCCACTAGTGGCATTCCTGGCAAGAGGGCTGGGGTTACCACTAGCATGAGGTCCTGCACCAGACATAGTGAAGGTGTCAGGGGGAGAACCAAAGGCAGAACGAGAAGGATAACCTGAAGGATCAGAAGGAGAGTCAGTGAGTGGACTCGGGGGAGGACTAACTCAAATCCTGTGTGGAGGAGTAAGTCTTCCTACCAGAAATTAAGGATGAAGGCCAAGAAGACTCCAGGATAAATGCCTTGGTGGTGCAATGATGACTACACAAACACGGCACAAAGGAAAAAGAGACTGACAAGGGCAGGGAGGTGCAGGATCAACGGATTACAATGTCGAAATAAGGGCAGAGAGGTGCAGGATCAACTGATTACAATGTTTTAGAGTATTTTCTTGGCGGTGTGAACCAAGCCCTTTTTCGCTTAGGGTGTGTGTGTAAAAGTGTGTAAATTTTAATTTTTAAACCCAAACGTTTGTAGAGAAAAAGAAAAAGTGTGTTGTATAGCTGCAAATAAACCTGCAAATAACAGTATATAAGCCTTCAAAAATAGAAAATAAACAGCTAATAATGCAACGATCTAAACCCCAGGAGGCGCACCTCTCAACAATTAGTCTATAGGTGAGAAAAAAATAATTAAAACACACTAAAAAACCCAATATTCTAAGGTCAAGAGGGACAGGGATCTAGAGGACCAAATCTGCTAGAAAGTGGTGTAGAAACAACAATAGGTCTAAGGAAAAAGTGCTACAAAAATAGGTGGCGAAAGGCTATCTCCAGGAGGGAAACAGAGTGAACCCTAGAGGAAAACCCATACAAAAATAAATGAGGTGTTCTAGATGGATAACAAGCTGATATGAAGAAGATCTCAAGGTGAGGTATCAGATATGAAAAAGTGGCTAAAGACTCTGAAATTTTAGACAACCTGCAATAGCAAAAACTCTTCCACAAAAAGTGGAGGGTACTGAAGCCCTAGGGGGCTAGGTTCCCACTTGTTTGAGCAGAACAGAACAAGTACAGGTCCAAAACGAGCGGAGACAGAGGTCAAAGAACCTTGAACAGAGGCTCAGACAAACCCATAAAATTTCAGAAAAATCCCTGCAAAAAGTACAGGTCGCAGTTTTTGACCTGTTTTCAGCAGAGGTCGCACTTTTTGAGCTGTAAAGTGTGCCCTGGAGGTCCAGGTCACAGGTTTTGGGCTGAAAAGTGCGACCTATACTTCCATCACTCTTGGTGGTGGATTTCAGAAAAATTTTCCGTCTCAGCGGTGACTGATGTCTGTCACCTACGAAATAGGTCCGAAAACACACAGAAGTCAGAATTTTATCGTTTTAGGGTTTTATGGGTTAAAAACAACATGAAGAAAAGAAAAAACAAGGGGCTGAAGAGAAATCCTAGGGTTTGAAGCAGCTAGATATGCAAGGATCAGGAAAAAGACAGTGGTTGTAATCGTAAACCCGTGTGGAGTCGCTAGTTGTTAGTATGAATCTTAATTCCAAGTGTACGAAAAAAGACCACATTAGCTCCGCATAAAAAACAACCCTAATAGCAGAAATGACTGCTAATATCTTCAGATTTATAGTTAGGTGATCAAGATAAATGCTGCAAAAATCTAGATCTATGCATTAGAAGACATTAAACAGTAGAAATAACAAGATTTACTCCATGCATCCAATAGATAAGACAAGAAAATATCAAATGAATTTTGTATTAATGGCACCTGGGAGGAAAAGACAAGAGGGTGTTCCCAGTTCTCCTCAATGGGATGGGTTCTTGTAAGTCCTCAGCACTTCAGATTCAGAATTCCTCTCTCTTGATGGTGTAGAAAACCCAGACAAAAATGGAAAAATATGGCTATGATGGTGGATCAATAGCCAGACCAAAAGTTTAGATCTAATGGTATCTTTAGGCAACAAAAGGTGAAAAATGAATGGGAAAACCCTTCTATTTATAACAAAATATTTAGTTAGTCTAGATATTGGTGCATAGTGAAAATATTATTAACCAAATCAAGATCCAACTTTTATGGAATATTTTATTATATTTTTTGGAGGGAAAAGGAATTTGACTTGGGTCAAATTCCTTTATTTGTAAATAATAAATAAATAAATGATTTATTTATCATTTTAAGGATGTGGTTGAGTAATAATCAAGTAAATAATGATTTATTTAATTATTTATGGGTGATTTAGTTATATTTAACAAATAATATTATTTAATAAGGTTTAAATAACTAATCTTTAGGAAATAATAAGATAAATAATGATTTATCTAATTAATTTCCTTGTTTTGGGTTAAATATAACTGGGAATATTAATCAAACTGTTGTTTAATTAATTATTCTTTGAGGAAAATCAAACAAATATAAATTTATTTAATATTTCCTCATGGGGTTTCCTATTTAGACCATAAACAACTTAATAAAGGTGGTTTACTAAGTTATTTTTCATACTGAATGCGATTTTACTTGGGGTAAAATTGGTCTTACTTGGTGTACTTTGATCCATCTAATAACAATGGATTAGATGACCAAAAAATGGTGTAACAATCTCAGACACTTAGAGTTTTCTTGGAGAATTTCATCATTGGACCAAGAAAGAGGAAAGCGAGGAAAAGGAAGGAAAGAAAAGATCAAGAAAGAAAGAGTAGGATCAAGGAGATTCAGTAGGAATACTTGCAGGCAACATATTACATGTGTGATTTCCTAGCTGGTTTGGACATGCATGTTTTATGCATGTTGCTATTTGGTTCTCTTGCTATAGGTGGCATGGTTTTGCCAGGTTTTGACAGTGTTTTTTATCCTTTCCTTTCATTTTTACAAATAGCCATGGTGTGATGGGATTGATCTCGGTTTTGAGCTTTCGAATTTTTATATGGTTTTTAGAATCCAGGGTGGAGGTGGTCTCAGGAAATTCCCAAAGGCCTAGGAATCCCTTGACTAATTTTGGTGGGATATACGATAAATCCTGAGGGTGGTGTATTGGTTTAGGGCCTAGCGATACAGTGTGGATTGTGGTAAATCTTGAGAGAGAAGGAGATGGAAAATTCCTGAGTGATAGTGATGGAGTCCATAGGAATTCCAAGTTTGGTTTGATTTTGTGATCTCGACACCAATTTAGGTGTGATCACAGTATGGTGAGGGTCGAGGTGGTTTAACCTCTCGATTACCTTGGTTGTTTTTGGATTGGTTTATTCATTAGATACCATATTCATACTTGGAATATGGCATTGGGGTGATTGGCTGAGGAGAGATTTGGCTCAACCATGTCTATGGTTGGGAGGTATGTGGAAGTCCCAAACCTGTTTGGCTCTTTCCTATGTTTAATAAAAGATAATTTCTCTTTCTTTTGCACTTGTTAATGCATTTCTTTAATGTTTTTATCTCATTGTTATTTACATGGTTTTGTGCTATTTATAAGCATGGTTATATGATTGGTTCAAGTCATGGTTATCTCATGTACTTACTTGTAATTGTAAGGATAATGGATGCATGACCTAATTTATGTCATAATAGTTCAAGGGAGAGGGTAGTGATCCTTCTTGTCATGTCTCACAAGATTTTTCAGTAATTTATGCTCTATCCTGTATCGTAGACCTGTAGATTTCATTAATGCCAAGTGTTTGATAGAATGTCAGTCCTGATTGGGGATGGCCAAGCCTAGTCCCGTAATTATTTTTTGGTTCATTAGCCTTTTCATCATGAGCATGATGGATTCTGGAAGCTACAGAAAGTTCTGGGTAGTGAACGAGATTTTGGGTTTAAAATGTGGCACAAATCCTCCAAACGCAGGCATAGGTCTGAGGTAAAAATCCCCTATATGCTTGCATACCCATGTTGTGGAAGTGTCCATAGCCTCCAAGACTCACCCTTGCCCATACTAAGGGAGCGGCCGAAGTTTGAATGGTCTAAAAACATAGTGGGACCTAGGGATCGATCAGGTGGATGGTCAGGATAACCTCTGGGGGCATTGTAGTAGGTACAAGAGGTCTTTGTTATTGGTTTCCTTTTAATTCCACTTCCTTAAAGTCACCAAGGACGTTGATTCTCATCATAGTATCCCCTAATCTAATGTCTACCCCGGGTGAGCCAGTGAAAGTGGGTAGATATGAGGGGAGGTGTCGCTATAATTGAGATCACTGGGAGAGCATCAGTTGTATGCTAAGCTCAGTAAATGGAATTTCTTTTAGACATAGGTGCATTACTCAGGGCAAATGGTTTCCATGGAAGGAATAAAAATGGATCCAGAAAAGATAAGGGTTATCATTGTTGGTGAGGTAAATCCCCTCTACAGACAGAGGCGATCCCACTATCCCTAGAGTGGGTCTAGCCACAAAAAAGACACGCTATAACATCGATTCCTAGTTAACGAATGGACGGAGACTCAATATATAACTTACTAGAGGTCCTACGTTGTTGTGTCGTCGGAAGGAGTGGCTTCCTCTCACTTCTGGTTTGACAGATCACGATCCGCTCACCTTCACGCTCAGATACCTGCACCTACATAATAAACAATGACGATATACAACATGCTATTTCACATTTGTAACTATCAGTCAGTCGAAGAAAACTAAATCAATTGCATGAATAAACATAACACAATGATGGAAACAATACCATAGTCGAGTATATTAATGCAAGGAAGTAAGAGTAAAACCAAGCTTCGACGTTGCGGTCTCCTCTAAGAGGGTTCCAATGGAGCGCGTCTCATAAAGGCTCCTCAGGAATTCGGATAGGGCTCTCTCTACAGAATTCTCCTTGGTTCTACCTTCTCGATAGCGATTACTCAGCTATAGTATCTCTTCTCCAAGTTCAATTTCTTGGCTATATGTTCAGCTAGCTTTTGTAAAGGGAGAAAGTCTTTTTATATAGAGGAAGAGGGAGAGGTTAGGATCCCTATTATCATGGAGGGGAGTCCTACCTTCAAATAATGTTCCCTGGGAGGTAAAAACCACTACCTAAAGGAAGAGATCCATGGCTTATCAAGTTTAACCACTTCTTGTGACTCATCCGTGAGGCGGTTAAAGGAAAATTCCGCCTCTAATTTGTTAAAAAAAATTCCAAAAAAGGCTAGCACGGGCACAAAAAAGAGACATAGCACCATATGGCATAGGCCCTAGTGTACATCCTCTATAGGAGCACGAGGGGTGAACTGGCTACCCGCGACAAGGCCAAAACATAGGTTTTTATGGGCTTTTTGAGGAAATGTTTCAATAGGAGAAATGATGTCCTTATGCAGAAGGATGTAAAGAAGGTGATTGCAGAGTATGAAACTACTCACAAGTCACGGGAAATAACCTCCAATATGCGGGGCAAGGGATTGCAGGGACAGTGACAAAATGTTGTGTAACGTATGCCCCCTAAAGCATGAGGTCCGAGAGAGAGGCAGGGGTGAAATGATTTATGAGAACGCGTTCGACCCAAACACTGCTGTCAGAAAACCTGCAAGTACGAATACAACTAGTACATCTGATACATAACATATGGCATGGGTGCAACCATCCATAATATAGTACATAAATAATGAGATCCATGGTATGGACACAACCATCCAGAAATTAGGATCAACAAATAGACTCAGGTATGGATGCAACCATCCAATCAGAAGAGTCATGTAATAAGTCATAATAATCCACAAAGAACCCACAACCTATATTTCATCAGACAAAACCCAGGGTCTTGCGCTCCATCCTGACTTGAACAAGGTACAAGTCCGAGCATGCGAATATGTGAGCTGAAGTGGAACATGCAAGAAAATCGTCTGATTACCAGCCAATGATGAAAGTTGTTAACAGACGCGAGAGAAACCGCCAATAATGGAAATGGCTCTCAAGGTACTAATGGTACAATCCACAGAATGTGAATAGTGATATGACGTCAAACAACGCAGAGTTAGTCGATCAAAGGCCAATGACGTGGACCTTGCGTCGAATGCGAAGAACCTGCCATTGAGGCATGAAGGCTCCAAGGTACTTGAAAGGAGTCTCTAGATCAACTTCATGGATAATGAGTTGGACTAAAAAAGAAGTGACCTTGATCGAAGGTGGGCCATAATGTTTCCCACATCATCGAAATGAGACAGAGGAATATGATGTTTGTGAATCAAGACCAACAGAGAATCAGAGGGAGGTTGAAAAATTCAAAGGAAAACTTCTCTTGAACATATCGGCAGCACGAAATTGGATTTGGAAGTATTTGACATCAAGGGACCTAAGGTCACGACGACGTGACAAAGAGCAGGTGAGCGGTCAAAAGAGATTACCCAAACCCATGGAGGCAAACAAATAATGAGATGAGATGTCCCCAATCTGACACGAATGCAGACAAGTGCCATGTTCAAGAGCGAAATATTTCCAACACGACTATAATCTGGTTCCATTTCCCCCCACCATTTCTGGCGATTACCCCAATTATTTTTGAAAACAAGCTTGAAGGGGATAGCATATGCTTGCAATGTGATTTTTTCCTATGGAAAAATCCAACCTA
Source organism: Pinus albicaulis (assembly GCA_034641835.2). NCBI lineage: Eukaryota > Viridiplantae > Streptophyta > Pinopsida > Pinales > Pinaceae > Pinus > Pinus albicaulis. The sequence goes on along the minus strand of CM076579.1, from coordinate 661,804,009 downwards.
TTACATTTTACGAGCCCTAGGAAGAAGGAACTCGAGTAATGTCATGATGACGGAGTTCGATGTCATCATTTTTGACGAGTCTGAAAAAGGGAGGAGTTGACATCTTTTCATGTTTAGAGAGTTTGAAAAGACAGCGGAAAAGAAAACTCCAGCAGTCCCTTTTCGTAGGTAGTCTTGCAGATCCGAAAAGGTAGAAAACTGTGTCTGAGAGAAACTCTTAGTCACGATTAGCTAAGGTATTCCTTTTTCATAAATAATATATCCCAGACCGAAAAAGGGGTAAATGTATACTGGATAGATATCATTTCGTAGCCAATTTAACGAGTTCAAAATGACAAGTGACTTGGCAATCTTTTTAGTTTTAGAGAGTCAGAAAAGAGCTGAAAGGTGACTCCAGTAGTGACTTTTTCGTGTTTTTACCGAGTCTGAAAAAGTATAAAATACAACTCATTTCTTCGTCATAACCATGTGAAAACATGTCGCTGCACAAAACGATGTGTGTAAAACGTATTCCTTGATAAAAACATGATAAAATAATTGAAAAATATGTTTTAAAACCTAATTTAAGATTTCGAAAAGTTATAAAAGACCATAAGTGGTAAAAATTATTTACTTTTCAATTTTACCTCTTTTCATAGCAACAGTCATCGGTTTTCCTTGCGCTCTTGTGGTTATGAGAAATCCAGTGAACCAATCCAGATTCTATCAGTTTCAGGTAAGAGCCGAAACCATTAGCCATCTCTTGAACTAAATTTTATTACCTTTAATTGTCATTTTGAATCCCTTAGGGGGGGATTTGTAAAAACTAGGGCATCGCGGTTGGTGCAGGTTTCAGGCACGGACCTGTGCCAATTGACCCTTTTTTACACAGGGGTTGTGCCTAGTGGTGCGACTGTTAGAAAAATAGTCGCGCCAACCGCGCAGCCCAAAATCTGCCTCAATTGTAAGAAAATGCAACCATTTGATTACAAATTTTGATGCCTAAGCAGACTTACAATGTTCACATGAACAATGCATGCATGTACCAAGCAGAAAAGATGGTAATTGAGTGGAAAGAGAGAGAACACAGTGAGGAGGATGAATAGGCCATGGAAAATTAACAATGCATGAATGCCCTCAGAAATTGTGGGCTCAAGAAATTCTTTCTGACACCGTGCCTCCGGGCTTAGCCTGAATTGCTTCAATATTTGATAATCATTTGGGACGAAGATCAAGAAAATTTTGTGGTTTGGGATCAAGAGCTTGAACTCGAAGTTTCAGATGTGTATTTAATCACTGGATTGTCACGTAGAGGTACAATACCTATCTTGACCGGTACCCATCCTTCCGGGGAATGTATGGGAATGGTAATCGATAGGGTGTGCTGAGGGGCACGAAAAGGAACAGGGAGTGGAAAAGTTGACATCCAAACCATTCCTAATCTGGCACTAAGAGTAGTTCTTCATAATATCATGCGAGCTACAGGATCGCAAGCACCGCATGAGGCCACGAAGACACAACTACTTCTTGCCTCAAAGTGCATGAACCTGACTGTATTTAACAGGGCCGAGGTCGTGACTATCAACATCAAGTGGAAACTCACAAAGTGCAAGATGACCAAACTAAAGCATTTTGGGTACGGATCGATTCTGGTATCATTCTGCTTAGAACAATTACCCATATTCCAGCATCAGGAGGTTATTATCCCGATGCCACCACCCAGAGAACCACAGATGGCCTGATGGGATGCACTGATGCCTAGAGCAGGGGGTGGCCAATAGATATCCTGGAGGACAGATTTTTTTTATTGGCTCCAACGGCAACTAATCGTCATGGAGGATTGGCCCTACACTGACACATAATTCACCAGTGACCCCGACCTCCCGCTCTCGGAGGGAGAGAATTGGGACAAAGAGCTAGGTGAGACTCTTTTTTATTTTCATGAGTTTTATGATTTTTTGGTATATATGCATGTTCTGACAGTTACTCTTATATGTATGCATATGTTGGCCCATAACGTCTTGTAGGTATGTCGCCGATCGCGAGGCAAACTCCTCATAATTTCGATCCTCATGGTGAGGGCATTGACGAGGATATAGTATAGAACCTAGAGGGGATTCCTTGTGGGATTCCACATTTGACGTTATGATGCACTAATAATGTTTGCAAACACGTAATATATATATATATATATATATATATATATATATATATATATATATATATATATATATATATATATATATATATATATGTATGTATGTATGTATGTATGTATGTATGTATGTATGTATGTATGTATGTATGTATGTATGTATGTATATATATATGTATGTATGTATATATATACATCTATTTCCTTACATGGTTCTTTTTAAATATGATGATGTTTTTATAAATTATTCAAATGTCTATTTAATACAATGTTATCTAATGTATCAATAATCCGCATAATAAGTAACAACCCAGAAGAAAGGAAAACATTCACAAAGCACATAAAATAAAAAAGATTTAATTTTTATGCAAGCTCGAAAACAAAAGTAAACTATGCTTGATATTGGTTTCATGGTTACACAAGCTTGAAAAAAAAGTAAACTATGCTTGAACAACTGGGCATGCCCCCAACATGGTGACTCAATTCGAGGTACATGCCCCCCAAGCTTCAGTCCATATGAAAGGCAGATGGAGTGAAGATTCAAAGTACGAGACCTGAGAAAGACTCGACTGGGATTTTATGAGATCTAATCAAAGACTTGAATTGAACAAGAATGTGTTTCATTGTTTTAACGAGGTTGACACATTAAAAGAACTATCCTCAAGATCTAATTCATTTTTTAACGAGGTTGACATAGAAGACGAACCACCCTCATGACAACTTGTTTCATTTTTTAAGGAGCTTGACACAAGAAAACGAACCCTACTCCGAGGACCTTGTTTCATTTTTTAGGGAGCTTGACACAAGACAAGGAACTCTGTGCCAAGGACCTTGTTTCATTTTTTAGGGAGCTTGACAAAAGACAAGGAACTCTGCTCCAAGGACCTTGTTTTATTTTTTAGGGAGCTTGACACAAGGCAAGGAAATCTACTCCAACGACCTTTCATCATGATGAATAAGAAGTCGTGGCTTCCAAGAGTTCCACACTGAATGGGAGAACAACATCTTGGAAATCAAGACCCAATGCCCCCAACACACGATGCACAATGGCACAATCACTGGATACAGGCATGGGATAGGTAGCCACATAATTAACTTGCGGCTGGGAAGATACAACCGGCAGATAAGGGCTCGGAAGAGATGATGGTGGACTAGATGTTGCGTTAGGACCAAAGAGTGAAAGCTGATCAATGGTCACGATCCGACCTTTGTATGGAAAATAAATCACACGAAAGAGGGAGGAGACGACTGCCCCCATGACATAGGTATAGTTGCGCCCCAAGATTAAATTTAAATCCAAGGGGCCTGGAACAACCATCACGTCTATATGGATGATTTTCATTCCCAAAGTAACAGGAAATTTGAAAAGGATCCCTAAAGGTTGATTGATTCCTCCATTAAAAGCCAACATATTCTATGTAACAGGCATAAGTGGTGGAGAGCCAAAAGCTTGCCAAGTAGTGAAAGACAGAATACTAATAGAAGCGCCTTCATCTATAATGGTGTTGGGTACGACCAGATCAAAAATCTGTACCATTATCTCAAAAGGCATACAAGAAGGAAGGTTGTATCCTACAAATCGACTCCAATCGAAGGGAGCGACCAAACTAATTGGAGGGGGTACCATCAGACTAAGATGGTTTTCCCTCGGTGTTACCAAAGAAAGAGAAGCACTCTCCTAGACTTCCATCACGGGAGTAGGAGGAGCAACTTCTTGAACTACGGGGATAGAAGAATCTTTCTAAATTCTTGAACTATGGGGATAGAAGAATCTTTCTCCAAGTTCGAAGAATCTGATGAAACAAGAAGAACATGGGGGGGATGAAATCCACTCTCAACGGAAAAGACCTGATGAACCATAGGCGGGATCAAGTTGACCAGTTCCGTGACCAATGGTTGGTTGGGAACGAATTCCTGAATTTGAATTTCCGGGGGAGCGAGATCGACCAAGGATGACTCTTGACCGATCATGGAATCAACTAGTGGAGGACTCAAAGAAATTTTCTGGTAACCAGTCGGGAAGAAGGGTGTAGAAACAATAGGGTTGTCCAACACTCTCTTGGCTTCATCCATGTACGGACAAAGGTGAATGGGATGATGTCCTTCACACAACTTATAGGGATTGGTAATATTACCCTGTTCCTTATTAGCCTTATCAATACTAGTCGAAGATGTGCCAGCAACATGACTTCCTGAAGCCAAAGACAATGGTGGATGACCGTCAGACCATACTTCAAGTACATTGGGAATACTAGCGCAGTCTCGAACAAGATGGTTACCTTTGCACAACATGCAAGGGAATTTGACTTTCCATGGAAGGTTGGATGATTTCCCGATGGATGGTTTTTTAGGTGTAATTGCTGCAACATTAGCCTCTTGCTTATTTGACTTCCTCTTCATCATCATCTTCTTCTTCTTCTTAGCCACTTGGTTACTGGAATCCAAAATTTCACCAGGCGAAGTAGAAGAGGAGGACGAAGAAACAGGCAAATAAGGGGAGAGGTCCACCTTGGAATTAACATGGTGTTGTTCAAGAGGAGGTGATGGTTGAACAGAGATCAGGGCATTAGGGACCACCGAGGTTGAAAACAACCATACGGGCAAACCAACAGTTAACCCTGGAAGAGACAACGCTACCATATAAGGAGCACCAACATTCCCAAAAACAGGAAAAGGACTAGGATTCCCTTCGGAGGGGATTCCTTGGTTGGTAAACTTCGGGAAGGTCTTCATAAGAAACAATGTTAAAACAACACTAAGGAAATGAAATTTAACCAGGAATATTTCGTGGACAGTTAATTTTAAGACACTGAAACCAAAATCTATCGTTTCATCTTTTAAGAGTCAAGAAACAAGTGAAAGGTGACTCTAGTCTCTTTCAGTTTTAAGCGAGAATGAAAGAACAAGTGCTCGATGATCTTTTCAAATTTATGGAGTCAGTAAAGATCGGAAATGACTGCTCAGGTAGTCTAGGTAAAAGTGTGTACCAGGTTCCCGTGAACTGCCATATACACCTTGGTAATAAAATGAAAGAATAATTAACCAAGGACTTGACGTACATGCAGGTACTCTCCCTAAATGCTGCGTTCGGTGTATCACGGTTACAAGGCGACAGAGCTGGCTTCCTATGGATAAAAGGATTGCAACCTAGAGGGGTCTCCCTTTATATACTCGATGGTACATGGAGCGCAAGTCCGTACGAGTGTTGTCTAAAGCCAGATGGCGAGCGACATCTGCTAGGTTTAAAGACGCCGGAACACGTATCTAATTTAGACCACTAAATGTTTCATTAGGTTTCAATGTTGCCTTAGGTTAATTGAATAAATTTTAAGTTGATCTTGTATTTATGTTTCAATTCCAAGGTCCTACCGAATGTTGAATCTCACAAATCCCTAAATGCAAGCTACATGCCATAAAATACCATTTCGTTCGATGAAAATCTATCTATGAGAAAGTTTAGGAGTTTTCACGTGATAGCAAAAAAACTAGAACACACTGAAGAATCCACTATAGTACCTGATGCAAGCTAATGAAAATGAGAAATATTTCCTATAATGCCCAATGCTAGTTATGTGAAAGATTTTCCAATTCCACAATGCAAACAAGAATGCAAGCACAAAAATAATTTTTATTTTTTTATTTTTCAATGTACTAGAGCAAATAGTGCACTAAATGATATGAAAAATAAACCTTCACACTAGTTCGAGAATGATCGAGCGAGAGTCGAAACGAAACAATTCAATCAACTCAAAAGCAAACAAAACACAAACTCAAACCAATGCTGCAATCTCTCAAATCGAAGAAATATGTTGAAACAGACCCATACAAGCAGTGTAATCTATGCTTGGAGTGACAGGAAGCACAAATGAATGAAAGAGGCAAGACTCATTCAAGACTCATTCCACCAAATGCAACCACTCAAACGGATCAATGGAGTTGAATGCAATCAGGCAAATAATGAAGGTGGCTGTGAAACAAAAAATCAAAGCTCCTATAGGAGGTTCAGCATGCCAAAGCACTAGAAAAACCTAGGGCTAGGATGATAACAAGAAATGGACAAACAACTGAAGGAAGGAGGATGTTCACAGTCACAATCAATCCCAAAGCACTCAAAACAAGTCAAGAAAACACCCAGAGAGACAAGTACTGACCAAAAACTCCAAAACAGGGCAAACCCTAACACCTACAGGAAATGGTGTGACTGTCTGGTTGTAATCAGTGCCAGACAGGGGATGGCACAGGTGCTAAACTAGCAAGAAGCGTCAGTGGGCATGACTGTTAGACTGGAAACTGCGCCAATCAAGACAACCCTAGAAAAATATTTTTTTTGAAAAAACAGAGGTCAGATCTGATCCTCTGGGGCTAAACAGGGGTCTTAGACTCATAAAAAATAATCAGAAAATTCAAGCTAAGCAAGCAAAGACCAAGAAGAATACCTAATGGATGAAAGACGAACTTGCACTGATCCCCAGTGGAGTCGCCAATTTTTTGGAGAGGTAAATCCCCTCTACGGATAAAGGCAATTCCACTAGCCCTAGAGTGGGTCTAGCCACAAATAAGACACGCTATAGCATTGATTCCTAGTTAATGAATGGACAGAGACTCAATAGATAACTTACCGGAGGCCCTACGCTGTTGTGTCGTCGAAAAGAGTGGCCGCCTCTCACTCCTGGTTTGACAGATCATGATCTGATCTCCTTCACGCTTGGATACATGCACATACACAAGAAAAAATGATGATATACAACATACTATTTCACATTCATAACTATCAGTCAGTCAAAGAATACTAAATCAATTGCATCAATACACATAACACAATGATGGAACCAATACCATAGTCGAGTATATTAATGAAAGGAAGGAAGAGTACAACCAAGCTTCGATGTTGTGTTCTCCTCCAACAGGGTTCCAATAGAGCATGTCTCACAAAGGCTCGTTGAGAATTCGGACAGGGCTCTCTCTACAGAATTCTCCTTGGTTCTACCTTCTTGATAGCGATTACTCAGCTATAATATCTCTTCTCTAAGTTCATCTTCTTGGCTATATGTTCAACTAGCTTTTGTAAAGGGAGAAGGTCTATTTATATAGAGGAAGAGGGAGAGGTTAGGATCCCTACAATCATGGAGGGGAGTCCTATCTTCAAATAATGTTCCATGGGAGCTAAAAACCACTACCTAAAGGAAGAGATCCCTGGCTTATCAAGTTTAACCACTTCCTATGACTCACCCTTGAGGTGGTTAAAGGAAAATTCCGCCTCTAATTTGTTAAAAAACACTCCCAAAAATGCTGGTGCAGGCACAACAAAGAGAGAGAGTGCCATATGGCGCGGGCCCTAGTGTACATCCTCCATACTAGCGCGAGGGGTGAACTGGCTACCCGCACCAAGGCCAAAACATAGGTTTCTGTGGGATTTTTGAGGAAATGTTTCAATAGGAGAAATGATGTCCTTATGCATAAGGATGCAAATAAGGTGTTTGTAGAGTATGACACTGCTCACAGGTCACGAGAAATACCCTCCAGTATGCGGGGCAAGGGATTGCAGGGATGGTGACAAAATGCTGTGTAACAATCATGCAATGGGAAACTCGAAGGAATGTGAATGAAGTAATACCATTCATGTAATAATATGTTATTGCAAGAGGTTCATATGGAACTTGTCACAAATTTCTTATCCTATTACATCATTATAAAGAAAAGGTAAGAAATTTTAATGGACAGAGGAATGTGCAACCAACTTTGAACACTTGAAGTAGTTGTTGACAAATGCTCCAACTCTAAATATTCTAGATCCATATAAAATTTTGTAGTGTGCACAAATGCTTGTAAGAGAGGGCTTGGGGGAGCTCTTATGTAGGAAGGATTGGTAGTATGTTATGATTCACATACACTAAATGAGCATGAGAAGAATTATCTGATAGATGATATTTAGTTGGAAGCGATCATCCATGCATTAAAGATATGGAGGAATTATCCTCTTGGAAGGAGGTCCATAATGATGAGAGGTCATAGTGGATTTAGGTATTTAATTGAAAAACCAAATTTGAATTCCAAACAAGCTAGATGGTTTTCCATGATTAGTGAGTTCGACTATGAGATGAGGTACATTAAAGGTAAAGAGAATAGGTTTGGAGGTGCTCTTAGTAGGAGGATACTAGTGAATCATATAGAAGCTGTGATCTCCTATGGGACAGATTTAGAGGATCATATCCTACAGGAAGGTCAGCAGGATGACAGGTATAGGGAACTTAGGCATAAGTTACAACAGATTACAGGTAATTGGGATGTGGAAAATCATCTCACAACAGATGGCTTAGTTAGGTTTAAGGATATGATATATATGCCAGAAAATAGTGAGCTCAAGAAGATTATCTTGAGGAAATTTCATGCTAAATCATATTGAATTCACCCAGGATATCATAAGACATTGGCAACAGTGAATAAGTTTTATCATTGGCTGAATCTAAAGAAGGAAGTGATAGGGCTTGTGGTTAGATGTTTGGACTATCAACTGGTAAAAGAAGAGTGTAAGCATCTAGGTGGATTAATATAGCCTATTTCGAATCCAAATTGGAAATGGGAGGTCATTTATATGGATTTCATCACAAGTTTTTCGAAGACATCTAGAAAACATGATTCCATCATGGCTGTAGGGGATAGGTGGACAAAGGTAGCACATTTCATTCCAGTGAAGTATATGTATTTAGCTAGTGATGTGGCGTATTCATAAGAGATGTGGTGAGGTTGCATGGTGTACCAAAGAATATTGTGCCATAAAAGGATGCTAAATTCTCTTCTAGGTTATGGAAAGCATTATTTTTAGGTTTGGGCACAAAGTTGGCCTTAAACATTGCTTATCATCTGCAGACAGAGAGGGTCAACACGATATTGGAGGACATGTTGAGGATGTATGTGATGCATCAGCAAAAGAGATGGGAGGAGTACCTTCCATTGGTTGAGTGTGCTTACAACAAGGGTTATAAGGAGTCACTGAGGATGAGTCTGTTTGAGGCAATATATGGGTGGAGTTGTAATAATCCCATTAGTTGAAGTGATCCAGTTAATAGGTTATTGGTTGGACCAGACATTTTGGTATAGATGGAACATGAAATAAATGTAATCAAGAGGAATCGAAAGGTAGCACAGGGTAGAGATAAAATTTATGCAGATTAGAACATGATGATTAAGGAGTTTCATTTTGGGGAACATGTGTACTCGCACATCAATCCCAAGAAGAGCTCCTTGAGGATTGGATCATGCAGAAAGCTGGAACCTTGGTATTGTAGACCTTTCAATATTCTCGAAAGGATTGGACCAGTATCCTATTGACTTGTAATGCCTCTCACAATAAAATTCCATGATGTTTTCAATGTGTCATTGATTAAGAAGTATGTTAAAGATGTTGATCACGTGATTAATTACTCTGTATTGTAGGTGGATCCAGAAGAATAATTCCAGTTAGAACCTCAACATATTTTGTAGAGAAATATGCTTATGCTCTGGAACTGAGAAATCAAGCATGTTAAAGTGCATTAGAAGCATCTTGGGCCTGATGAAGCTACATGGGAGATAGAAGATCAGATGTAGGATATGTATTCTTCTCTATTCGCTGATGTAGCAAATATTTTGGTATATATTTTGGTGTGATGTTTTGGTACATGTGTATGTATGTATATGGATGTAAATACCACCGAGAGCTATGTTATAAAGCTCTAATAAGCGATATGGGTTTCATGTTGTTATGGTTATTATGTTTTTGCATTGTCATGTTTGTTTTCTTTTCAGTAGATTGACCATTGTAAATACTACAACGGGCTAAGTTACAAAGCTCCATGGGAAGTATGTTTTTCTCTCAGCAAGCTTGCTCGTTGTAAGTGTCATTGAACACTGAGGATGGTGTTCCCCCAAGGGGGAGGTTTCTGTAATATCCCTAGTAAAAATACATGTAATAGAGTTAATAAAGGAAAAATAATATCCATGGTCATGGGACACGTATTCCAAGTTGAATGTTGAGAATTAAACATAGTGATGGGGAACACTTGTGATTAATTAGTGGCTATGGAAATTGACAAAAGAAATGGCAAAGGATTTGGAAAGGCAAAGTGGAAATAATTGGCATTTGATTTATGAAAATAATGGATAATCAGACAAAAGGAAGGTTTTTTTACGGAAATCATACCTATGAATATATATGTTTCCCTAAGTGTGGTGTTCTCACTTAGAACAACAGAAGAAAGATATTTGACCTTTTCCTTAAAATTAATAGATGAGGGAAGACCATCTACTTGTGATATTTTGTCTATCCTTTGTCTCCCTTTCGTCGCTTCCGTCGCTCTCTATAGAACTTAACTCCCTTGATTGGTATTGTTGGGACAGGGTCTGCTAGATGCGTTTTGATATGTCCCAATGCTACATTTTTTATATATTTTGTAGTAATTAGTATTGCACAGGGGTGGGTCAAAACCCCCAATGTATTGTAATGGGTTAAAGGGTAGACCTAGAGTCCGCAAACCATGATTTTTGGACCACAGGATAGCACAAGCTATGATGATATAAATAGATAGATAGTTTAAGTATAGAATTAAGTAATATTGATGCTACGTATGAACTGTTGAGATATTTTTTGGGTAGTTTTGGGTAAGGACTCCTGCTGGTTGTGTGTGTGGAGATCCTCAGTCCTGTTGTGTGCATAGGCTGTGACTTGGGTTTGTAACTTGGTTTTGGATGTCAGTGAACACAAAATATGTTATGTTATCTGAACTCGTTGTATTTACTATTGATGTACTTATGTGTTATATGAATTAGCTGTGATTGTGTCTGCGATATATGAATTAGCTATGATTGTGTCTGCAATATATGAATTATCTACGATTGTACTACTCTGTGATGATAATTACTGATGCGCACGTGGATGCGAAGGTGTTGATACAATCTTCCTAATAATAGTAGCTTGGTTTATGTTTGCATGCTGGTTATAATAATAAGGGCTCGATAATAAGTCTACAAACCTGATAGAACTCAGCCATATATGCCTTAATTACCCACTCTCTCCCAGTGTGCGGGAACCTAGTTCCTGCACCCACCCATACTACTTCAGGTGAGACCTTGGCATGCGAAAGTAGGTCATTGCCCAAAGGGCCAGTAGTATAGTGGTTTTTTGGCAAACCTTAAATTTGAACCTAGGTCAGGACCCCTCAAGGCAACAAATGGTTCCGTTGCTGGGACCGGGAGCATTTTGAGAGAGAGATCAGGTAATTCCACGAGGCCGTTGGAGACCTGAGAAATTGGAGCTTTAAGACTAGTTTGAAAAACAAATCTAGGAGCTTTTTGTGAAATAGAATCGCAACTCAAAGCTAATGGCTGAGAAGTGGAAGAAAAAATATATTTTCACAGAAGTATATGAAATTTTATTTGTAAATTTTTCACACGAGCTCTAGGAGTGGCTAGTGAGGCTAGTAGAATTCTAGACGTGTTGGAAAGACGATCAGGTTACGCAGTGAACTTTGGAATTGATTCAGAAGTTGGAGAAGGATGACAACACAATCACCCGAGCTGTAGATCATTGGGTGGATAATGTGATAGGAGGATTTGTAATAGAATTCATAGTCGATCAGTTTGTATCCTACTCTGAAGCGGAGTAGAGGTTCTTCAAAGGATTCTGAGGTAAGTTAATGCGAACATTTTCATTACTAATTAAAATATTATTGTGCGAAAAAGTCATTATGTGCAAGCACACTGAATGAATGACCTCTAATCAGGGTGAGAGTACAACATGAAGCGGTAAGTACTACCGAGTCAACCAAGAAGGGGTTAGATCCATCTACGACCCATTAAGAGAGCCATATGCGCATGCAGGAACTAGTCCTTCGGCTACACCATCATCGAGTCAGCATAAGGGCAAGAACTCCCTTACCCCTCCGCCACTACCGGAAGAAGATATGGCGACACACATGAAGCTGCCCACCTTCAAGGGTGTGGGAGATGAATAAATTGATCGATTTGGTTCGTAGCAGAATAAATATGGACTGCACATAATTTTGCTAGTGATGCTGTAAAAAGGGTGCAGTTATCCCTCGCTTTTGAAGGAAGGGCCCTGGATTGGTTCATGGGGTACGTAGGCCAACATGCGGATCCATCAATACAAGAAATTAAGGATGCTTTAAAATAATAGTTTCGGAAGCCTAAGTCCTATAATCGGTTGGTGGTTGACTTGAAAGAATTTAAACAAGGACCCACTAAGTCAGTATGGGAGGATGATCAATGGCTAAAGAAGGTTATCAGAGATGGGGAATTTAAGTATGAGGATAGAAAACACAAGGAATGGTTCATTTCCATGCTATTACCTCACCTGCACAAGCCTATGGGACAACAATCAATTGACATGCAAGATAAATCCTTGGAGATTGCCATGAAGCTAGAAGCTGTGCCAAGAGACGATGCCCAGTTTGGGGTACAACAGATCCAGGGACAACTAGAGGCAATGCACCTCGAAATCCAGAATTTACGAAAGGAGCTGTTAGTGTCCTGTGATTTAGTAGATTAGTAGACCAAATGCACAAGGTAACATCATACCAGTATTTGGAGTCCTAGGACCTAGCCTTCCTGGACTCAAAGAGGGCTCTCTCTATTATGTGTGAAGGATGTAAACTTGTTCGCTTTAGATGGTTGATTTTAGGCTAGTTGTTAAGTGTAGGGTTTGTTGTTTGTTTGGTTGGGTAAGATGATCAAGTAGGATAGGTGGAATGAGAGGTCATCAAATCAATTGGGCTATGGAGTCTATGAAAGTAATGGATATATCAATAATGAATCGAGGTACATCACAGGGAAAATCTAGTGTAGTCAATGGATCTTTAAAGTTTATGTGCGAGGTGAGATGGACAATAAGTTGGGGAAACAAGGTAGGGCAAAGGGTAGTAAAGTATCCTTTGTCAAATAACTATGAACAAGAAGGTCTTAAATACTAATAAGAAAAAGATACTAATCATGAGATAGGGCACACCATTTACTCAAGGAAAATACTTTAAACAAATAAACATTCAAGATGAACAATCCAGTGGAACAAAGAAAGCAAGAAAACTTATCTAACTTCAATGATTCTACTTTCAAGATTTGAAAACATGTAAGATGAAAAATAGCTTTAATAAATGAAGAGGGAGCTCCTAAACATCATCCATCAAACTATAAATAACTTTGAGGCAAACTGATAGGAATGGACAAAGGGAAAGATCGAAACAAGACCTCTTTGGCTTAACCTAACAATCAATACATCAAAGAGAGGTTCCAAGACAGAGTTTAGATAGCATCAAATAAGCAAGGTTTACCATAAAACATATTTGGAAACTAGTATATTAATCCATTAATGAAAAAAACAAGCTTAGGTGGGCCTAAGGAGCAACTAAGAATTCCTTAAACTAACCCAGTAGAGGAAAACATAAATACAATAGCAAACAGGGGGACTGAGATGCCTCAAACAACATTTCTCAACCTATACTTTTATGAGCTATTGCAACATAGAAAGATGGACACAATGATAAAAAAGAAAAAATGAAAAAATTAGAGACACATTAACATTCACCAAACTCAGGGATCTTGCAAGCAAGCCTTCATCATCATCAATCGAGGCAAATCATCCACAAGCTCCACAACACCAAACTGCTCTTCAACCTCAAAGAACCATGTATTGCTCTCAAAACTCATCAAATGCCAACATTTACAATGAATCCTCATGCTCTATATAACAAGAAAGGAGGAGAAAAACCTAAATAGAGTCTCTAGAAGCCTATTGGCTAGTTAGAAATGTCACTATTGTCCTTGAGACCTTGCAAGGCCCAAGGCACAAAATATTTAAAACAAAATATCTTTTCAGAAATTTTTAGCAAAGAAATTGATGTTTGAGGTCTGGAAAGCCTCCTAAAAATTTCCAAGCGTACATTGTTGAATTTCCCTCTACTAAGGGCACAACACTATGTTTAGGAGGAATTTCCATGCTAAGGGCGTAGCACAGGAGCAGAAAAAATGGGTCATCTTGCAGTAGTGTTTTGAAGGCCTTCCCAATGTCAGAAAAGGCTTCGTGATGGCTGATTGGAAATCCCTTGAAGTATAATTTCCAGATATGCCCTTGGTTCTTTGATCTAACCTCTGTAATCTGTTAAAAAATAAAATTCCAAGGTTGGTAAAGGCGCATCACATGTCCTGAAAAGCAGGCAGAATGGTGAAAAATTGGGTGTTTTTTACCCTTTTGGAAGACCAAAACAACTCCAATTGATCTGAAACTTTGTGATAATTATATATTAGTGATGAGGATCCCAAAAATGTAAGCCTTTCCTCATGAATATTCTATGAAAAAGAGAATAGCACCATGTGTGCTACCCCCTTGGCCCTCAAAATTAGCAAAAAACAAAAACTTGTCAAAATTCTCCCAAATTTGGTGGATGAGTGCCTCGTGGGTTTTAGAAGACCTGCAGAGATGCTTGTGCCAATATTCCAAGCCTAGCTTGGAATTTTTCTTCTTTTAGTGCTGGAATTTCCATGAGGGCTTCCTTCATTTTGGCACTAGCAAGCTTGTTTTTCATGGCATAATGTTTGGTCATATTTCTTTGTAGATCCAAGTATTTATTTGCCTTCTTTAGCTTGGCCTCAAGATGTATGTTAGCCCTTTCAAGCCATGATTTCATATCATGTTTAATTTCCATATCAAGGATTTGATTGAGAGAAATTTTTTCTGCTAGGGCTGATTCTTCTTCTCTTTTCTTTGCCAATGCTTTCTTCAACCCCATGGTTCTATGCCTTCTCCTAGATTGTCCTTCCTCTTCCTCAATCTCCTCATAAGTGCCCAAGAACTCTTATAGTTTCACTTGTGCCTTTTGGGCTTCTTTCCGGGCTTTGAGTGCTCTAGCTTCATAGATGGCTTGTTGGGCACTCATTTGTTTGTTTTCCACTTGATAGAAATGAATCACATCCTTTGCTCTTTCCAATTCAGCTTCTAAGTATTTGATTTGTGCATTCTTGTCTTTGAGGAGGGAGTTTGAAATTATTGCTTCATTCTCCTCATCACTGTATATTTGAATAAGTTCAAACTCCCTTTCTTCTTCATGATTTTCCTCTTCTTCTTTTACCTTTTTCTTACCTTTTTCAATCTTCCAACTTGAGGAGGATGGCATGGCCCCTTGCCCTTTCGAGGCAGCAAACACATGCCTCTCTCCTCTTTGAATGTGAGAGGAAAAGGTTCAACAAGTTTCATTTGAATACCCTTTTCATGATTGACGTTAGGACTACTTTTCTTTTCATCAATGATCTCTGTACTTGTGTCCTCTTCATTTTTTTCTTGACTGTCTTCTTGAGAGGCATTTTAATTTTCACCCATTGTTAGTATGAATCTTAATTCCAAGTGTTACACCACATTTTTTCACCATCCCTGCAATCCCTCATCCCGCACATTGGAGGACTATTCTCGTGACCTGTGAATAACAAAATGTCCTAAAAACACCTTCATGGCATCTTCCTGCATATGGACAAACATTCTCCTGAAGGAAATTTCCCCTAAAAACCCTAAAAACTTATGTTTTAGCCTTGGCACGACTAGCCAGTTCATCCCTCGCACCAATGGGGAAAATCCATGCTAGAGGGCGCGCCAGTTGGCACTTTGTCCCTGTGTTTCACTTGCACCAAGCTTATTAAGGATTTAAAAAAAAAAAAAAATGGTGGAAGTTTGATTCTAACAAACTCTAGAGTGAATCATCAAAAGAAGTTGAGTGGTTTGGCTCCGGATCTCCATGTTTAGGAAGTGGTTTTCCACCTCTCATGGAACCTTCCAAGAGATAAGGGCCTATCCCATGATTATAGCAATCCCAACTTCCCTTCCTCGATCTATAAAAGCTTTCCATTTCCATATGGAAGCTAGCTAAACTTGTGGGAAGGAAATGATAGCCTAGTGACGATCAAGAGCAGAGTCGAGGAGAACCTTGTGAGAGAGAGAGTTATGTCAAATCCTTGACGAGCTTTGTTGAGATGTGCTCCGCTGAAGGAAGATCATAGTGTCAGAGAATTTGGTTGTAATCTCCCTTTTTGTCATCTATAATATAAGCGACTTTGATTTTGGTTCCATTTGTGTGTTTACTTTGTTATGTAATGCAACGAATTATATCCTCTCTTACTAATATATAGTGATATGCTTTTAATATTACGTCATATGTCGTCGTTTCCTTGCATGTGTACAGGTGTCCAGACGTGCCAAAGGAAAGGATTGTGATCTGTCGAGCTACGGACTAGGAGCACCGCTTCTTCCTCGACAACAACAGCGTGGGATTCGAGGTAGGATACTTATCACGATCTTTGTCTTTCTTATAACTAGGAGCCGACGTCATTGCGTGATTCGATTGTTTCTAGAATCAATCTAGGGCTAGTGGGATCGACTCTGTCCGCAGAGGGGATTTACCTCCACAACAATTTGGTGACTCCGCTGGGGATTAGTGGGAGTTTGTCCTACTTCCATTGGGTTTTTTTTGGCTTTTTTCTGATTAGTCTGCTTTTCTGGTTCACCTTCCTTGGTGTTAAACCCCTTTTCAGCCCCTAGAAGATCAGATCCAATCTATGTTTGTCAATTTTCATCATTTTTCTAGGGTAAACCTGATTGGCACAGTTTTTCTCCTGACATTCATGCCAACTGGCGCTTTTTTCTAGTTAAGCCCCCACGCCAATGCCTTTTTGGCGCTGATTATAGCCAAACAGGCACGCCAACTCTGCTTGGTTTTAGGGTTTTCTTGCTTTCGGGCTCCCTGAGCTTGAGTTTTGGTCATGGTGTTATTTTTCTAATTGATTGAGTGCTTTATAGTCATTTTTTACTGTCTTTGGCCCTTTTCCTCCGGTTTTTTTCCCTTTACTATCAATTTTACATTTTAGCCCTAGGGCTTATAGGTGCTTTAGTGTGTTGAGCCTCCCATGGGAGTTTTGGGTCCTTGCTTGCTCAGTCAATTCTGTTTTTGCTTCTCTGCATTCGTCTTTTTCAGTCCCATTGAATCATTGCATTTATTGAGTGATTATTTTCTCTTTCATTCACTTTCACTTTGTGTTTCTCCAAGCCTAGATCACATGGCTTGTTTGAGTCTCTTTCGAGATTCTTCTTCGTTTTGAGGGATTTCATTATCAGTTTGAGTCTCGTTTGTCCTTGTTTGAGTTGAGTGTACTTGATTTTCTTCAGATTTCTCTTTTTCATTCTCAAATTGATCTTTTCATTAGTTTTTTTCATTCATTTAGTGCATTTGCTCTAATACATTGAAAAAAAAAAAAAAACCTTTTGCTATTTGATTGGTATAGTGAAAATTGAAAACTTCTTCGCATTACTAGCATTATAGAATTCTAGAGAAAACTTTTCTAGTTTCAGTAGATTGCATTGGAATTGGTTGTGGATGTTTTTAGGTTCATTTCGTTATCACTTGAAAGCTCTCAACTCTTCCATAGATAGCTCTTCATTGAACGGAATGATATTTTGTGGCATATAGTCTGCATCTAGAGGTTTTGTGAGATCCAACATTTGATAGGGCCTTGAAATTGAAACGTATATTGAAGATCAACTTTAAAATTTACTAAATTAACCTAAGGCAACATTGAAACTTAACGGAATATCTAGTAGTCTAAGGTAGATACATGTTCCGGCGTCGTTAAGCCTAGCAGTTGTCGCTCGCCATCTGGCTACAGACAGTGCTAGTACGGACTTGTGCTCCCCGTACGGTCGCGTATATAAAGGGAGAACCCATTAGGTTGCAATCCTTTATCCATAGGAAGCCGAGTTTGCCGCCATTTACCCGTGATACACCAGACACAACATTCAGGGAGATTACCTGCGCGTACATTAAGTCCTTGGTTGATTTCTCTTTCATTTTTACCAAGGTTTATATGGCAGTTCACGGATATCTGGTACACCCTTTTACCTAGATTACCAGTGTAGTCATTTTGATCTTTACTGACTCCCTAAATTTGAAAAGATCATCAAGCGCTTGTCCTTTCATGCTTGTTTCCAATTTGAAAGTGATAGAGTCATCTTTTACTCGTTTCTCGACTCTTAAAACATGAAACAGTGAATTTTCCAATTTCAATGTGGTAAATTAATCACCTACAATCACACGCCCATTTAGAAATTTATTTTTTTGGCCTGTGTTTTGTTTGCCTTGGTCTTTGCCCGTGTGTCTTTGTTTTGATCTCTTCCTCTTTTTTTAGCCACCATGGTGGAACCATCAGTTTTGTCCACTGATATTCCTTATACATATGATTCATCAAAAGTCTCTCAGCCCTCTGTTGAGTATCAGTAGCCTGTTGTATCTGATTTTCTCGACGGGGGACCAGTTATATCTGAACTTCATCTTGGAGGACCAGTTGAGTTCAATCGGCCCCTGTCCAACGCTTGGTTTGGATTTGGAGTAGGGGAACACTTCCCTCCTCTTACATCGAGATCACCCTTTCTAGTTGTTGTCATACCTCCTAGTCCCCATCGTATTTTAAAATATCTCATGACAGGGTCAGATATGGAGTCATCCAGTCCTACTCCTGGTGAGGGAATTTCTACTTTTGGTGAAGGCTATCAGCTTTTTCCAGAAGACATCCCTGAACCATCTATTTTGTCTTCACCTGGTCCATCACTCACAGCTAGATATAGGTCTTTAGCTCAGGTCAAAGCTGTTGTTTCCTCTTTAGGAATATCGAATCCATCTATAGGACCGACCATTCCTTCATTAGGAATGTCGCCGCGGATGCCTCTTATGACATCTCCCATTGTTACATCAGAACCTGTTAGACCTATTTTCTACGTGGCTGCGTCCATACCTGTTGTCACCACTCATTCAAATAGTACCTCACCAGTTCCTAAAGATGTTTATATGGCTACTTCCATCCCTAAAAACATTTCTCCCGAAGAGTATCGATTGTCTTTACAACCGTCAACCTCCCAGGGTGATCAATCCTCTTAGGATTCCAATTGTCCTTACTTCTCTCATTATGGAGCGGATGGTGCCCCTATTTACATATTTCCATATCAGTATGACGAGTAGGGAAACTCTCTTCATTTTCCTTCTCCTAAGGCTTATCAGTATATTAATGGTTTCCTATCCACCCAGACTGTGCAACCTTCAAATCAACAAGGGCAACCTTTCTAGGGGAAACCTTTGTTTCAGCAAGGATATGCTTCTGGCCAACAAGGAAAACCCTTCCAGGGACAACCTTCGGCCCAGCCTGGGTATGCATATGACCCACAAGGAAAACCCTTATAGGGACAACCTTCGGTCCAGCAGGGATTACTTTACAGCCCACAAGGGCAGTCTTACAATCCTTAAGGTCAACCTCTGCAGCCTAACCCTGTGGTCCAACCTGGGCAACCTCAAGGACCGACAGGACAACCGGGGTATCAACCTAGACCATCATATGGTCCTGGGGGGAAAACCCATGTTTCTCAATCATTAGTGCAACCTCAGCAACCTCATTTTCCAATTGGTCAAAATGTTGCACAGGCAGGGCCATATTATGGTCCTGCCCCAGGTCAACCTGGTTATCAGGCACAGCTTGGCCCGCTCTTGCCATCAAGCCTACCTGTTCAACTAGCGCAAATTAGTGTTCCTCATTAGACAGGTCAACTTGTTCAACCAGGACAACCTGCACAGCCTGTCAACCCTAATCAACAGCTAATTTATTCCATGCCACAGGCGAATCCACCTATGCGCCCAAATTATCCGGCTCAACAGGGTCCCGCTTACCAGCAGCCCATTTGACCGCAAGGTGGTTATTACATTCAAAGTCAATCTCGACCGGTTTACAACCGGCCTCAAAGTTCTAGCTATTACCCTCAATATCCAGGCTATACCTATGCTTCGCAGTCAAATCCATACACTGCTCAATCAGGGCCCACGTATAATCAGAATCATTACCCTGGTTATCAATCCCTGTATCCTAATTTTCAGCTGACATATCAATCCAATTATCAGCCCTATACCCCCTATGGTCATAATCCTCTGGGACAGAACCAATGGGGGTAGAGTTATGCTCAACTAAGATGGAGTACGGGTACAGGTCCTTATCGAGGGCCTGGCATGCCTTTTAATCTGCAATTACCTTTTCTCGCCACGTTGGAATTGCCGGACGTGTCCAAATTGACCAATGACCTGATTCTTCATAATCCTTATTGGCCTCTAGTTCCGACAAAGGTGCCTAGTGATTGTCCTAAGTTTGAGGGAAAATCTGGAGAATATCCCCAAGCACACGTCATGAAATACCACTTATGGTGTTCCTTGAATTCTTGGGTAGATGACTCAGTTCGTCTACATCTTTTACAGCATACTCTCACCGGCGCTGGTGCTAAATGGTACATAGAATTACCCCGTGGTATTTTTCAAGATTTCAATACTCTAGCTATGGCGTTCCTGACGCATTTCCAGTTACCGGTTCATTACGAAGTCGAGACGCATCTCCTGACATCTCTGAAAAGGACAAAGCCACCCATATTTCAGATCATATTCACGAATGGAGACGTCGTCGTCATTTGATCAAGTTTGATATTCCTGATCAACTTATAACTCACTGGTTCACTACCTCCTTTGTCAACAAGATTGCACAAGACATTGCTATGGGGGCATGTGTGACAGAGGAATAGGCCATTTCTCGTGCCCAGTACCTCGATTTAGTGTACTCCCAGTCCGACACATTGTACGATATCTTGACTTATGCCCCGTGACTAGGAACCTCTAAAGCACCAGCAACCCCATTAGTTGATGGTGTCATTGGTTCCATTTCTTAGACTTCTCGCAAGTCTTCTAATGGGAAGTAGAAATCGAATTCTTCCAAAAAATATGCTCCCCTGACTACCCCAAATTCTGGTAACGCCGCGGAGGTCAGCATCGTCCAGGCCAATCCTCCGGAAAAGAATTCCAAAGGAAAGAAGAAGGGCAAAGGCAAATCAAAATCCAATGCCCCAAAACCAGAATCGTCCAAACCACGCGCTGACGATGGTTCGCAATGGAAACCGAAGAACCCTTGCCTAATTTGTGAAGAAGACCACTACACCAAAGATTGTCCTAGATGATCCGAAATTAGTCAAATTCTCAAAGGCTCTAAGGAAACTCCTGCAGTTCTTAAGGAACCATTTCCATCTCAGCAGACCCAGATGGTCAAATATCCTTCGCCATCTGCACCGTTTGGGTCTCAGGTTTTCATGATAAATGGTGCTGCACCTGTTTCTATTTCCACTTGTTCAAAGGATTATGCCAGATCACGCCAGGTAGCTAGGAAGGAAGTCGTTGATGGCCCTCCTCCCCCACCTGCCTCTGGTCCCCTTGAGATTGAAAGTACCATTACTGAACCCGTTGTATCACTGCCTTCCAAAGGTGTTCTCCGAAAATCTTCCTATTGTTGGGGTTCCTGTGTTTTGGCCAGATTGGCAAAACCAAAAGACAAGACAGCATCAAACCATTTTGGGATCCTAGGATCTAGCCCTCCTGGATCCAGAGAGGGATCTCTCCATAAGTGTAAATAATGATATATCTTTAAGGGTCAGTTTAAGGTATTAGGCTAGGTATGAAGCACAAGATTTTTTTTATTTGTTTGTTTGGTTAGAGATCATTAACTGAGAAGGTTATGTGAAGTGAAGAAGGAAAAAAGTAGTAGGATGTTTTAGCATGGGAAGATAGGTCAAGAGAAGTGCCAATCCATTGGGCTATGGAGTCATAAAAGGGTTTACTTGCATAACAATTATCCAAGGGTTTCCATAGGGAAAGTCATCTATACCAGAGGATCTCTTTAGATAGATGGTGGGATGGAACATTAAGAAATGAGGTGAAATAAAGAAACCAAAGTGCAACCTAAGATTAGGTAAGGAATTTTAACCCATACTGCTTTTGACATACTCACAAAGGAAACTCTCAATAAAGACACAAAGGGTAGCTTAAGATCAAGGAAATACTTTTACCTTAACCTGATTTCAGCATAATCTCAAGGGAAACAATCCAGCAGTCCTCATAACCACTTTTAGAAGGTAGAAAACACTTAAAGTTTAAACACAGAGCAAGGCCTAAGATCAGAGAAAGACTTTTAACCTTCTCTGATTTTGACACCAACTCACAGGGAAACTTTCAAGACAAACTGTTGGAGAAGAAACTTGAGGATAGGGCTAACCAGAAACTTCCCTAGTTCAATATTTTACTTAGCATGAAATGAAAATATCTTTCAAGAACAATGTTTCAAGTTGTACTCAGCAAGACATGGGCTCACCAACATTTCTTGACTGGTTATACTCTATAGAATTATCCTTAAATAGACAATCATAGGAAAACATAAAGGTAAATATTAACAGTGAGATTTAGGGTACTTCCAGTAGTATGTCCTAATCTATGCTTGCTGTTCTTTATCAGAGATTAATGGACAGTATGAAAAAACATGAAAGGAGACAATTACAGTAAGGAAAACATCACCAATAATATAGACTAGGATCCTGTGAAACTGCTTGTTTAATTGATGTGAAAAACTAGTCACATAATTTGAGTCCAGTGGCTTTTTACAATCCAAACTTCTCTTCCCAACCTACTATATTACAAACTACTCAGCTACTTCCCCTCAATAATAGTTCAAACAGTAAATAAGATCCCAATCAACCAACAACCCTTTACAATGTATTTCTCTTGGGTTCTTATAAGTGAAAGAGGAGGTGGAGTAGTAGATGTGAACTTAAATGATTCATTAAGACAGAGGGGAGGAAGTATTCGAATGCCCACTCTTCATAATGGCTTTGTATTAAATGTGTGTACCCTTTAGGCTGGTTCAGAAGTCTTTGTCAGATTGACCATAACCTTAGGTATGTTTCTTTGAAGTACTCTTCGGATGCTGGTGTTCTGTTTTATCTTCTATGAAAATTAAGGTGAAGATCTTGTCTTTCAGGTCTTCCATACTTTATAGCCAATGCATTGACAGTTCTAGGAGCTTTCTGTCAGAATAATAACTGTTATGGGCTCGATGAGAAATAGAGAATGTTGTGGGAACTTGTCTTTCTTAGGAAAAGAACATTCTGCTGATATTAAATCACTGACATGGCTTGATGTGTGCTTTAGGCTTCATTAAGCCTCCTTGATCATCTTCGGGTTGTTATCTGCTGACTATGGCTTAGGCTTCTTAGTCTTCAATATTATGCCTTAATCCTTTAGCTCTGCTCTTCTGTACAGGTGTTCGGGGTTTGCTGACCTGGAGGATTTTTTGGTGGGCATATGATCATGATTCATTGACTGCTAGCATTGAAATCAACCCTTTATTCATCCCCCGCATGATATTTAGGTTGCAGGGTCGTCACCCTAGACCTTTCTGTCACCTGCCTGTGACTGTGGGGAAAATATAGATGAAATTCCATTAAACCTGCAAACATTAGATAAACCTGTTATAAAAACCTGTAGGAGTGGGGATGACTGCTTCAGAGGGCTCAGGGGGATGGAGGAGTATTGAGGAAAAAGGTGGATGTAGCAGAAATGTGGGTGAAAAACCTCGCAGAGAAACTAACCAGGTGAATGGAGGATCTTGGTGGGAGGATGAACATGGACCGTTGGATTAGAAAAATCAACAATGGAGATCTTTCAATGGAATCGTTTGGACGATTGGATGGGTGGTAGAAGAGTGAAAATGTGACATAACATGGGTCGTCTGATCTGGGAGATCAACAACTGTGATTAAAAGTGGAAATGACGTTGCAGAGGGGGCGGTGGTTTGGCAGAAAACCGAGAATGGTTTTCGCGAAACAAAAAGGGGGAAAGTGGAAATGCCCAAAAAAAAACACGATTCCACTCAGTGAGTGACGCGTGTATTTCAAAAACCACCCATATCACGCAATTTTGAAACGTTAAGCTTTGGGCGCAAAAATTACGCAACATTGGATATCGATCGTCGGATATGGACCATCAGATCGGACGGCACAGGTTGCATGCGATAGGCAGCAATGTGTGCAGGCGGAACATATGGTGGGGTTGAGTTAGGACCGTTAGATCTGTGGATCGGATAGTCGAGATTAAAAGAGAAAGTGTAGTTTTTGAACAAGAGGAAAATGGGGTAAGTGAATGAGCGGAAAGATGGGAGTCGTCGGATCTATAGGAATGGACGATGGAGATCTGATTGGCGATCAGCAGAATAGTGAAAAGGAGAAAAGAAAATGCGAAGTGCGATGAAATCTTGGCCGCAGTTCTTGTGTATTCGACGGTCAGGATCAAATCAAGGAATCGGGCCATCGGAGGAAAAGAAAAAGGGAAGACTATGTTTTCGATATGCTATGTAACGCGGGCCGTTCGATCAGACGAGAGATCAACGGTCAGGATTAAATCGATGGGGTGATGATGGAGGGCTATGGGCGGAGTGTGATGAGATCCTGGCCATTGGTTCTTTTGGATTCAACAGTCCAGATCAAATCAGTGGGCGTGAGTGAGGAGCGAAGCGAAGAACCGATGGAGTGATGCGATTGAGCGCAGACCATTGGATCTAACTTGATCGATGGTGGAGATTAAATCGGAGGTTGGGAGGAGAAGGGGCTTAAGGCCTTAATGTTAAAAAAAATGGGTTTTTTTGGCCAAAATGAAGGTTTTGAGGGTTTTTTGGCGTTCGGTAGAGAGGAAAGAAAGGGGTATTTAAACCTGTAAATAAATGTTTGAGGGTTTAAAGGGGATTAAAACTTTTAAGAGGCCAAATGGAGGGTAAAAATACAAAGAGAAGGCTTTATGAAAATGAAGGGAAATAAGTGAAAATGGGAAGTTTCAGTGGCCTTTTTGAGAACAGCTTCTTTCACAAACAGTAGGGTTCATTAATGGAAACAACAGTGAAGATTCTTTAAAGGATAGAAGACACATGGAGGTTTCAAGGATGATAGATTTACAAAGGAAAATTTTCTCTTGAAGGCTTAGAAACATATTTAGCCACCTGTTTGCTTTGAAAAATTATTATAGGTGGCTAACACCTATAACCCAAATGCCCATGCTGCTCAGCATTACAACATTGTTGAGGATTTGGCAGAGGCACCTTCCGCGATGTCCGCGTTGGAAGTTCTTCAGAGTTGTTCGTCTCAACAGAGAGCCTTGTTATCTGCAATTGGCAGAATCAATCCCACTGATTCGAGCCTTCTCGCCTTTGATCTAGAGAATTTCATCCCCCGACTTCTGCACCAGATTTCCCTTGTTATACAAGTCGGTATTATTGGCCTCAACATCCACACAGCCGTTGTGGACGAAGGTGCCTCTACCTGTGTTATGTCATCTTCCTGTTGGAAGGCCATTGGCTCTCCAACCCTCACCTCATCTCCCAATGCCCTCGAGGCATTCGATTGAAGGGAATCAAAACCCTTGGGTGTTCTCGTGAGTCTACCGATTACATTACAAGGTAAGATAGTCAACGTTGAAGTAGAAGTTGTTGATGCTAAACTCAAGTACAATCTTTTACTCGGTCGCAATTGGACTCATGCCATGATGTGCATTCCGTCCACCCTCTTTCGACTTTTGAAGTTTCCACATGAGGGAAAGATTATTACTGTAGATCAGTTTTCTTTCTTTACTTCATCCTCCGAGAACAACGTGCCATACATGGATCAAATTCCTAATCCCCCCAACATTGCAGGACTAGGTCTTTTCAAGGACCCTGTTCTTATGGGTATTTTTCCCATTCCACCACCGAACACCGTTCAAGTTAATATCATCTCTAGGTCTGATGACCCATGGATTTTCCCTTCTCCTGAACAGGTTTCCTCTTTTGGATAATCGATGCCTTTGACCCCACTTCAGATCAATTATTGTGAAGTTGTTGCTGCATCAGATCCTCCTCTTGCTAATCATGCTCCTTTGAGCATGGCTCTTGATGTTTATTCTCAATCCCCCTGGCTTGGCAATACAGATTCACCTGATCCTTTGAGAGAAGTCTTTCCATCCAACGAAGCCATCGTGGAAACTATGTCTCTCGAAGATCTGTCGTGGAGTGATGGGCATCATCGTTCCTCGTTCATGCCTATCCTGGGGGCAATGGTTAATTGTCTCGAGCGTTTTGCATCTTAGGTTCCCTCTCTGCCACTCCAGATGCCTATATTGACTCATGAAGTCTTTTCGGAAGGAATTATAAGTAATATCACTCAAACGATGCCTATCAACATCTCCATTAAACTGGGGGTTGTTGAGAACATCCATGTGGGAGTCAGTTGTTCTCCCAATGAGATTCAAGTGTACACTAGTCTTTTCCACGAATTCCGTGATGTTTTTGCATGGTATTAGGAAGAGATGCCTGGGATTGATCCCAGTATCATTGTGCACGAAATTCCCACCTATCCTGGTGTGAAGCCTATGCGCCAACGTTTACGTCCAGTGCATCCTCGAAAAGCTGCTGCTATAAAAGCTGAAGTTGAAAAATTTCTTAAAGCGGGCTTCATATATCAGATCCCTTTGACAGAGTGGATTTCTAATATTTTCCCTGTGGATAAGAAGCAGGGTACGATTTGAGTCTTTGTTGACTACTGAGATATCAATCGGGCCTGCCCTAAGGACAACTATCCCACCCCCTTTATCGATTAGATAATTGACGATTATGCAGGGAGTGAGATCTTTTCCATTATGGATGGATTTTTAGGTTATAATCAAATCAATATCCTTCCATCTGATCAACATAAGACCACTTTCATCTGTCCGTGGGGAACATTCGCCTATAAAAAGCTCCCTTTCAGCTTGAAGAATGCTAGGGCCACCTTCTAGTGTGCCATGTATTACACCTTTCATGACATACGTCATGTTGTTCAGCCAAATCTGGATGACCTACCGGCTCACTCAGCTCTACGCGAAGACCATCCGGAACATATCCCCCAGATTTTTCTCCGCTGCAGACGTTACAATATCAGGCTTAACCCTCACAAGTGAGCCTTGTGTTGACTCTGGTCGACTTTTAGGATTCATTGTCTCTAAAGATAGAGTTTGCCTTGACCCCCTCAAGGTTGAGGCTATTGTTAATCTCCCATCCCCATCCTCATTGCATCAGCTTTAGAGTCTTCAAGGGAAGGCAAATTTCTTACGTCGTTTTATCCCGAACGAAAGGATTTACACGACTTCTAAAATAGGACGTACCTTTCTTATGGGATGAGATTGCCCAGCAATATTTTGATAAACTTAAAACATTTCTTGTCAACGCTCCTTTAATCCATCCTCGAAATTATCATCGTGACTTTACCCTCTATTTAGCTGCTGCATTCAGTAACATTTCCATGGTTCTGGTACATGATGACGATGAAGGTAACGAGCACATGATTTATTACCTATCTCGCAACCTCCTCGACATTGAAACAAATTATGCCCACGTCGAGAAGTTAGCGCTAGCTGCGGTCCAGGCCATTCAACGTTTTCACCATTACATCCTGTTACGTACGGTAACCGTGATTTCCGATTGCAACCCCATGAATTACATTCTATCTTGAAAATTTCTAGGGGGCAAGTACTAAAAATGGATTTTAATCCTCCAAGAGTTCGATTTGGAGTTCACTACTTCCAAATCTAAGAAGTCACTGGTTTTTTCTGGTCTCATTTGCTCTCTCCCGACTGACTCGGTTCCGTCTCCATCCGAGGACCACATCTCGAACGAAAATCTCTTCTTAATTAGCACTCTCGATCCCTGGTATGGTGATATCATCATGTACCTCTAGACATCTACCTTCCAGTCTAAGTTAACGAAGGATGCTCAATGTCGCGTTCGACATCAATCACAACCCTATCGCATTGTCGAAGATACCTTATACCGTGTCGGAGTTGATTCTATAATCCGTCAATGTCTGAACTTAGAAGAGGCTGAGAAAGTTCTAAATGATTGTCACAGTGGTGCCTGTGGTAGTCACATGTCCGGTTATGCTACTGCAGAAAAGATCCTTTGTGCGGGCTATTTCTGGCCATCTATATTTAAAGACTATATTGTTTCAGTACAAAAGTGTCACGCGTGCTAGATTTTCCAACGCAAAATGCGTGCACAACCCCTCCCATTACATCCTGTCATTACCGTAGGCCCTTTTGCAAAATGGGGCATTTATTTTATGACATGCAACCCTCACTCGGTCAGGGGGGGGCATGCTTATATCATCGTTGCCATCGATTATTTCACCAAATGGGCCCAAGCGATGCCTACATTGGTTGCAGATGGTAAGACAACTGCTCAATTCATTTTCAACCATGTGATCACTCGGTTCGGCATTCCTCAAGCCATCGTCACCGATCATGGTTCTCATTTTCAAGACTACATGATGGAAAAGCTGACATCTAGGTTGGGCTTGCGTCACGATAGTTCAATGCCATATTACCCTCAGGAAAATGGCCAGGTTGAAGCCATGAACAAGGTGCTTGTCACAATGCTGCAATGAACAATTGGTATACAAAAATCAAACTGGCATCTCCAGTTGTTCTCAGCTCTTTGGGCCTACCGAACATCAGTGAAGAGTGCAACCGGATTCACATCCTTTCAATTGGTGTATGGTTTGGAAGCTACTCTTCCGGTTGAATGTGAGATCCCTTCATTAAATTTGGCTATGGAATTACTGCCTGACACTTCCCTGGAGGAAGAATGTCTCTTGTATCTTGAGAGATTGGATGAAATTCGCCGCTTGGCTGCTTTGGTCACCGAGGCACAAAAAAAGTGAGTTAAATCTCATTTTGATCAAATGGTTTCTCCTCTCTCTTTTATGGAAGGGGACCTCGTCCTCTTGTATGATAAAGCCCATCATAAGCTTGGGGCTGGAAAATTCCAGCCCATGTGGCATCGGCCCTATATCTTCAAGCGTGTATTAAAAAATGGGGCCTATGAGCTGATTGATTATGAAGGACTTCCTTTGGCACAACCCATAAATGGGTTGTACCTAAAGAAGTACTATGCTTGAATCATTCTCGCATAGTATATGTACATAGGTGATTTTTTCATTTTTGTGCATGTCTGGTGTGGTGTGCTTTGTAAGCATTTTTATGCTTATTGGGTCTTCTTGATTGTGCAGATGTATATTAATCCTTATGTTAGTTTCTCGGATGGTGCCTCCCACAGTACCAAGAACCTATCTTCGGCATCCTGGGTAATTTACAATCCTGCTGGTTAGTTGGTTAATTTACAAGGTGTTTGTTTAGGGCCTGCTACAAATAATGTCGCGGAATATAGTGCCATTTTGGAATTATTAAATGAGGCTGTTAACCTCGGTATTCACGCATTACTTGGATATTTAGACTCACAACTTGTAGTGTTACAGCTCAATGGTCATTATTCAGTTAGAAACCCATGCATTTTAAAACTGTAGCTACGTATTCATTTACTGGAAAGAGATTTTGATTACATCACATATCAGCATATACCAAGACAAATGAATTCATTAACAAATGCAGTAGCCAACATGGTATTAGATAGACATTTACGCAATTTATAAAAAACATCATCATATGTAAGCAAGATCCATGTAGAAATAGATGTATATATATATGTCGAATGTTTGCAATGTGTGCATCATATAAAATCAAAAAAATATACATGTTTGTTTTAATTACATCCGGAGATGACATGTCTCTCAAAAATATGAAAATAAAAGCCTAGGTGACTAATCGGCATGGTGCTCATGGTAGCATGTTACTGCTCGCACCAACCGCCTCAGTAAGCGATGGAGCTGACTCGGCACCCCTACGGTATGCCTCTGGTAAGCCATAGGGACATCAACTAGGTGAGCATAGTCCGGAACCCCATGAGCAATCCCCTCGAGGTTTTTTACCAATGTGTCCCCCTCGCCTCCCTCACCTTGAGGGTCATAGGCGAGAGGGGTCCTCCTCGCGATCGGTGACATCCTGGCGGGCCTCTCTGGGCCAACATCTGCATACATATAGGATGAGCTGTTAGAACATGCATGTATGCCTAAAAAATCATAAAAATTTATAAAATTAGAAAGAGTCTTACCCAGCTCCTCATCCCAGTCCTCTCCCTCCGGGAGCGGAAGGTCTGGGTCTCCAGTGAAATAATTTCCCGCATAGGGCTAGTCCTCTACGATGATCAAATGTCGTCGGAGCGATCCAAAGAACTCTGGCCTCCATGAAATTTTTTGGCCACCCCCTAACCTGGGCATCACTGCTACCCATCGAGCCATCCATGGCTCTCTCATTGGTGGATCCAAGACTATTTTCCCCTGGCACTAGAAGATAGGCAATTGTTCCAGGAAGAACGATACCAAGATGGACCTGTATCCAAACTGCTTCAGCTTGCTCTTTTTTCATTTGGTCAATTGTCATTTGATGTTCATCGTTATGGTTGTGGTCTAGTCAAATACGGTTGGGTTCATACACACTAACACCAGAAGGAGTTGTGTTTTGGTAGCCTCGTACGGTGCCTGCGACCCCGCAGCCCGCGTAATGGTATGTAGCACCACTCTGAGTGCTAGGTCAGGAACAGTATGGATGTCAACTTTGCCACTAAATGATCCCTTTTGTGCCCCCGAGCACACCCTCTCCATGACCATCGACATTTTCTCACTAGAAAGCCTGGTGCCTGTCATAATCAGAACTGGACCTCTACGTGAAAATCCAGTGATGAAGTAGACATCGGACACTTTGAGTTCTAGTACTTGATCTCGAAGTTTAAACTTCTCTTCATCCTATCCCATATACTTATCAAATATTGTAGTAATTCGAGCTGAGCCCTGAGACATGGTGTTAAGAAGAATTTCTTTAAACCGCAATTTTGAAGAGCACTCATGCATTGCTCATTCTCTATTGCCAACTCATCTTCTTCACTGTGCTCCCTTTCTTTCCATTCAATCACCATTTTCTCTTTATACCTGCATCAAATTGGTCATAAACACATTGTAAGATCCCTTGGGTTCTTGAAATAACAATCAAACCACTGTATTTTTGTTAAATTCAAAAGGGATTTTTAGTTGCATGGTTGGCGCAGCTGTTTTGTTGACAGTCGCACCACTTGGCGCGACACCTTTGCAAAAAAAGGTCGGTTGGCACGGGTCCGTGCCTGATACCCGCGCCAACTGCGGAAGCCCTAAATTTTCAAATTCCCCCACAGGGATGCCAAATCACAATGGAAAGCTATAAAATATGGCTTAAAAAAAATGGCTAATGGAAGCGGCTCTTACCTGGAAAAGACGGGATCCGTAATAGTGCACTGAATTGTCCACAATCATCACCATAAGATCGCAAAGAAAATGGCACACTATCGCTCTGGAAAGAGGTAAAAGGTAAAAGTGAATAAGTTTTTACTATTTCGTAATATTTATAACTTTTCGAAATCTAAATTAGGTTTTGAGGCTTATATTTTGATATTTTATCACATTTTTGTCGAAAAATGGGGTTTACACTTGTTTTTTGTGCAGCGATAGGTTTTCGTGCGATTAGGACGACGACATGAGTTGTATTTTATAATTTTTTGGACTCGGTAAAAACATGAAAAAGTCACTACTAGAGTCATCTTTCAGCTCTTTTTTTACTCTCTAAAACTGAAAATATCGTTGAGTCCCTTGTCGTTTTGAGCTCGTTAAATTAGCGGTGAAGCGACATCTACCTAGTATACGTTTACCCCTTTTTCGGGCTGGGATAGATTACTTACGAAAAAGGAATACCCTAGCCTATCGTGACTAGGAGGTTCTCCCAGACATAGTTTTCTACCTTTTCGGATCTGTGGGACTATCTACGAAAAGGGACTACTGGAGTTTTATTTTCCGCTGTCTTTTCAAACTCTCTAAACATGAAAAGGCGCCGAGTTCTCCCTTTGTCAGACTCGTTAAAAACTGATGACATCGGACTCTGTCGTAATGACGTTACTCGAGTTCCTCCTTCCTAGGGCTCGTTAAATGTACTAGGTTGGATTTGTCCAAAGGACGAACTTATATCACAAGCATATACTATCCCCTTCAAGCTTGTTTCCAAAAATAATTGGGGTACTCGCCAGAAATGGTGGGGGAAAATGGAACCAGTATCATTGTCGTGTCGGCAGTATGTCGCTCTTGAACATGGCACTTTTATTCATTCATGTTGGGTTGGGGACATCTCATCTTGTTATCTGCTTGCCTCTGTGGGTTTGGGTAATATCTTTTGACCACTCATCTGCTCTTTGCCACGTCATCATGACCTTAGATCCTTTGATGTCAAATACTGCCAAATCCAGTGTCGTGCCACCGATATTTTCAAGAGAAGTTGGCCTCTGCAGTTTTCAACCTCCCTCTGATTCTCTATTGATCTTGATTCACAAAAAATCATGTTCCTCTATCTTGTGTCGATGATGTGGGAAACATTATGGCCCACCTTTGATTGAGGTCACTTCCTATCGATTTCAACTCATTATTAAGGAAGTTGATCTAGAGAATCCCTTCAGGTACCTTGGAGCTTGCATGCCTCAATGGCAAGTTCTTTGTATTCAACACAAGGTTTTCATTATTGGCCTTCGATTGAATGATTCTGCGGGTGTTCGACGCTAGCTCACTATTCACATTTCATGGATTGTACCTCTTGTACCTTGAGAGCCATCATCATTATTAGTGGTTCCTCTCGCGTCTGTTAATGGCTTTCATTATTGGCTGGTAATGAGACAATGTTATTGCATGTTCGACTTCATCTCATTTATTCGCATGCTCGAACTTGTACTCTGTTCGGGTCGAGATGGAGCGCAAGACCCTGTATTTTGTCTAATAACATCCAGGTTACGGGTTCTTTGTGGATTATCACGATTTATTACATGACTCATTTGATTGGATGAATGCGACCGTACCTTAGTCTACTTGTTGATCCTTCTTTGCTGGATGGTTGCGTATATACCTTGGATCACGGTTATCATATACTCTATTATGGATGGCTGCACCCATACCACATATAATATATTAGAGATATCAGTTATATTTGTATTTTCATGTCTTTCGACGGCAGTGTTTTCAGTTGGGCGTGTTCTCATAAAGCATTTCACCCTTCCCTCTCTCTCGGATCTCATGCTTTAAGGGGCATCTGTTACACAGCATTTTGTCACCGTCCCTGCAATCCCTCGTCCCACACATTGGAGGACTATTCCTGTGACCTGTGAATAGTAAAATGTCCTGAAAACACCTTCATGGCATCCTCCTACATAAGGACAAACATTCTCCTAAAGGACATTTCCTCTGAAAAACCCTAAAAATTGATGCTTTAGCCTTGGCGTGACTAGCCAGTTCATCCCTCACGCCAATGGGGAAAATACATGCTAGAGGGCACGTCAGTTGGCACTCTGTCCCTGTGTTTCACCTGTTCCAAGCCTATTAAGGAATGTTTTTAAAAAATAAATGGTGGAAGTTTGATTCTAACAAACTCCAGAGTGAATCATCAAAATAAGTTGAGTGGTTTGGCTTCGGATCTCCATGTTTAGGAAGTGGTTTTCCACCTCTCATGGAACCTTCCTATGAGATAAGGGCCTATCCCATTGTTATAGGAATCCCAACTTCCCTTCCTCCATCTATAAAAGCTTTCCCTATCCATATGCAAGCTAGCTAAACTTGTGGGAAGGAAATTATAGCTTAGTGACGATCAAGAGTAGAGTCGAGGAGAACCCTGTGAGAGAGAGAGTTCTGTCAAATCCCTAACGAGATTTGTTGAGACATGCTCCATTGCAAGCCCCGCTGAAGGAATATCATAGCGTCAGAGCATTTGGTTGTAATCTCCCTTTTTGTCATCTATAATATAAGCGACTCTAATTTTGGTTCCATTCATGTGTTTACTTTGTTATGTAATGCAACGAATTATATCCTTTCTGACTGATATATAGTGATATTCTTTGAATATTACGTCGTATGTCATCATTTCTCTGCATGTGTACATATGTCTGGACGTGCCAGATGGAAGGATTGTGATTTTTCGAGCTAGGGACGAGGAGCACCACTTCTTCCTCAACAATAGAAGCGTGGGATTCGAGGTAGGATACTTATCGCGATCTTTTTCTTTCTTATAACTAGGAGCCAACATCATTGCGTGATTCGATTGTTGCTAGACCCAATCTAGGGCTATTGGGATCACCTCTGTCCACAGAGGGGATTTACCTCCACAACACCAAGCATACGAAAAGATACCACTATAGCTGTGCATAACCAACATCCCTAACAACAGATATGACTGCCAATATCTTCAGATCTGCAGTTAGGTGATCAAGATAAATGATGCAAAAATCTAGATCTATGTATTAGAAGACATTAAACAGTAGAAAAAACAAGATTTACTTCATGCATCCAATAGACAAGACAAGAATATGTTGAATGAATTTTGTATTAGGGGCACATAGGAGGAAAACACAGGAGGGTGTTCCCAGTTCTCCTCAATGGGATGGGTTCTTGAAATTCCTCAGCACTTTAGATCTAGAATTCCTCTCTCTTGATGGTGTAGAAAACCTAGACAAAAATGGTTGAAAAATATGACTATGATGGTGGATCAATAGTCAGACCAAAAGTGTAGATCCAGAGTGATCTTTAGGCAACAAAAGGTGATAAATGAATGGAAAAACCCTTCTATTTATAGCAAAATATTGAGTTAGTCTAGATATTGGTACATAATTAAAATAGTATTAACCAAATCAAGATCCAACTTTTATGGAATATTTTATTATATTTGTTGGAGGGAAAAGGAATTTGACTTGGGTTAAATCCATTTATTTGTAAATAATAAATAAATAAATGATTTATTTATCATTTTAAGGATGTGGTTGAGTAATAATCAAATAAATAATGATTTATTTAATTATTTAAGGGTGATTTAGTCATATTTAACAAAGAATATTATTTAAATAAGGTTTAAATAACTATTCTTTAGGAAATAATAAGATAAATAATGATTTGTCTAATTAATTTCCTTGTTTTGGGTTAAATATAACCAAGAATATTAATCAAACTTCTGTTTAGTTAATTATTCCTTGAGGAAAATCAAACAAATATAGATTTATTTAATATTTCCTCATGGGGTTTCCTTTTTAGACCATAAACAACTTAATAAAGGTGGTTTACTAAGTTATTTTTCATAGTGAATGCGATTTTACTTAGGGTAAAATTGGTATTACATGGTGTACTTGGGTCCATCTAATCACAATGGGTTAGATGACCAAAAAATGGTGCAATAGATTGCCCCCCAGCGTGCGAGAATTAGGAGCTAATCGTATGACCGAAGTACATTGTAAGAACTGAATCAATAGACGTCGAAGGAGAAGTCAAAGAGAGAGGAGTATAAGGTAGACCAAAGTGCTGGAAGAACTAGACCCTGAGGAGGTGAGACTTACAGGTGTGAAAAGTCTCTTTGATGAGTGAGTACCTATGCTATAGGCGGCGGGGGAGGGATACCTATGTCGACCAAGGAAAAGTATAAACAATGAGGTGTCTGGAAAACCATGAGATGAAATAATATAGTATATGCTGGCATAAACATGAGCCAGATAAATAACATGATAACTAATCCCACATACATATTGTGCCTGGGATAACAGCCATGACTTGTATAATAATATCTGATTACATGAGATATAAATACAATCCAGGTGCCCCTGTAAACAGGATAGGGCTCTGAAAATATGACTGATATATGCAATCAAGAAGGTGTTGCAAGTGGCTGAGGCCGGCATAATAGAATCTATGGAGTTGCATCGAAGGCTGAAATGAAGAATTCATCTAGGTATGTGGGGGGCTACCTATAGGGCCACCCCCTCATGAGGGCTAGGACATCTCACACATACCCAAGAATCACCGATATCAACTACTGCATCACTGAAGCATCAAGTATATGGATCTCGATCATGCTGAAATGAGTTGGAGCTGAGAAACAATCATGTCAAAGGGAAATAAGGAGTCCCTTTTCCTGATCCATGGCACCGAACAAGAGTGGAAGCTGGAACCAAGGTACACTGCCCTCTAGACCTGTCTTCTGGAATGAATGAGCTGATGTCGACAGAAGGAGGTCCGCCATAGGTGAGGCAATAAGGGATCCTGAACTAAGGCACGAGAGAAAATAGTAGAGCGACTGACAGACTGACACCAATGATGATGATGAAATGGAGGGGACTGAGTAGCGAATAGACGACTTCCCTTTTTAGAGCATAAAGGGCATGGATGACCTGGCAGCGACTGACACAACATCATGAGGGATAGGGGATAGTGGGACTGAAGGCCATAATGTGCGACATGAGAGAGGGCCCAAGAAATGAAGGATGGAGGACTATAGCAGGATAGACTCCATGAATGCAATGATGACTCAACTCGGATGCTCTAAACAAGGGTGACTCAATGGTGCTGCCACACAGAAAAGGTCTAATGGGGACCATAAAAGCATGAGTACAAGATGGTAACTCACGATGAAAGTTGACACGAGTGTGGAAAAGTATGGAGGCAAAGTGGTGCCCCCAGTACGAGTGTTGCAAGTGAAGAAACTCAATTTTGAGGAAGGGTGAAGTGATGCTTCTTGGAAAAAATGTGTCCTAGTGAAGTATTAAATCACTAAAAACTAACAAATACCCATTTGAGGGCTCGGTGAGAGCTTTCCAATGGTATGGACAATTTAGTAAATGGAGCTAGGGTTGGGTCACAGCAGGTGAAAGAAAAAACAGGGGTTTCTCTTTTAATAAGGCATTTTGCCTCCAAATTAACTCATTTGCATGTGGAGTTGTGGTGAATGTAGGGAGGAGAGAAGGCCCTAAATCTTGCAGCGATCGTAGCAGACAAACCGACCGTTGGAATTGAGATTCGTCAGTTGCAGGTAAGAGGCCTAACCCTACTCCTTATTTTCAGTGGATTGAAAGTTCATATTAGGTCCCCAGGGCTCAGAAACAGCCCCCTACTCCTCTTCACGTCCGGGTCACACTTTTTGGGGCAAAAAGTGCAACCTGGGTAGCAGGTTTTGAGAAAAAAACTACGACTTTTCCCAGGTTTCAGCCTAAAAAGTGCGACCTGTCAAGGAGGGGTTTTTATGTGTTTTTTTTTGGTTGAGCACTGGGTTTTTATGATGAGATACAATATTTTCTATCTGTATACTGAAAAATATGATGGTTTTGTGCAGATATGGCAGAATTGTAGATCAACTAGAGAGAGAGAGACCTGGGCGCATTACGGTCAGAGATCTGGGAGGATCAAGGTGTCCACAGTGCTTTGGATGGGTTTGAGGTTATGAAGTTTGTGGAGAACCCTTTTATGAGAGCTGGAGAGCCCTTATTGGCCCAGATTGTCCACTATTGGGACCTGGACCATAAGGTCTTTATAGTACAAGGGCACCGGATCGAGTTGATGGTCCAGGATATATATTTCCTGACTGGTATCGCACCACTTGGGATGGTAGGTAATACTCAGCTAGTATTACCATGGGGGCGAAACATCATAGAGTTTGCAGAGCGCCATTGTTGACCAGGTCTCCAAGTCAAGGGGACTCGGATACCCATCGGGGATTTGGAGAGGTTAGAGACCTGTGCTGTGGCCGCAGCGGTGCTACGGATCCTGGGAAACGAGGAACTCCATCACATCACTAGATGGCAGATGAAGCTTGTGGAGAGTGTTTTGAGTGGGACCTACTATGGGTGGGCCTAGATGATGCTGTTGTCATTGAAACGATAGATGTTGCTATGCAAGTGGCAAGTGAACCATGATTTTGCATATGGTATAGTTTTGTGCTTGTTTTTCTTTGAGAAGATTCCAACCCTTCGACCTCGCATACAGCTCCAAGATGGGGGCCTGAGAGAGCCGAGAATGCACCAGTGGGGGCGAATACTGTGTAGAGGAAGAGGTGGAGCGGTTGGATGGGTGTTCCAACCCTATTTATTTTCTCGTTGGGATCAGATGCCACTGTATATAGACAACTATCCCTATAGTGGGATGAGTTATTGCAGGGACCCAGATCTGTCACTGTCGCCTGGTCGAATATGGGGACCTGATGGTAAGTGAAAAATTTCTAATATTTTATGTGCATGTAAAGGTCTAGAATATTTTATGTGGTACTGATTCTTTCTCTTTTGGTATGCAGATACAACACCGATAAAATTGGCCGGATATATGGGACAACCTGCAATATCGGGGACCGCAGGACCTAGTGGAGCGAGGGTGGAGAAAAATGAGGATGCAGCAACCCTCCTGAAGGACATCCGTCATAGATGTGAGAGGCTTCTGACCAGTGTTTTAGAGCGCGGTTGGCAGGACTTAGATGACCAGTACAGAGAGTCATGTATTGGTCTCCCCTCTGAATGGAGAGGGGTCATGCGGTGCATGGCGATGGCCGGATAGGGTATGCGTGATCTACGAGCTGTGGGAGCAGAGCCATTCTCTCAGGATCCTCCAAATAGTGATTAGTGTGTAGGGGCAAGTGGTGCCCCCAGTTTTAAGTTTTTGTAACATGTTATGGGCATGTCATATGTATCCGAGTAGATGGACTTGAAAAAAATTTATACGACACATATTATGGATATGCATCGTTGTGATATTTTAATGTTATTGTATTGTGTTAAATGCATGTGCTAAATTCCAATCTAGAATATGATTTTCAATGCTATCTACATAGTGATTTTGTGCTCTAGGTACATGACTGAAAGTAATGATTTCAAATTCACGCATCAAAAGCTTCACTCGTAAATATCTTCTAAAAAGGATAGGATTATGCACACAATAGACACCATTCAATTGCATGACAAGAAGCAGGGAATCTAAAAAAACATGGAGGTGGAGGATGCGATGTGAAAGGGCATCGGCTAATAAACCTCGCACTGCATCATATTCAGCCTGATTTTTGGTAGCAGTACCAATGCATGCACCGTTTGAGAGAACAAGCGAATGCAAGGGAGTAAAAATGGCCCATCTTGCCGAGGCTAGATTCCGGGAGTAGCGACTTGCACCATCGGAAAATATGATATAGGGTGTGGATAGGGGGTCCATCTGAAAGGTGCCACAAGACAATGAATGGGAAGATGATGAACAAAGCCGACAACCTGAGCGCAAAGTAGAAATTGAACGCATTCTGTGGGAGGGAGTGATCTGGGTAGGATGTCTACTACTCACACGCTGATGGTGAGGTGGAGTGTGGGAGCTACCAGAGGTGTAGCTTGTGCTTAGGCTGTGTAAGTCACCATAGGTACAGATGATTCCATCCCATTTTTGGGCAGGAAGGATGAAGTGAGGGGTGGTCATCACTTCCATGATGTCATCATCACAATAAAAGGTGGAAGGACATGAGGAAGGGAGACCACATGTCGCAGCAAGGCCACCTGACTCATCATCATGAGAAGAAAGGTTCACATGCACATCGTCACAGGGGATGACGTATGAACAAGAAGATAAGGGATCTACTGATGTTGATCCCAGGGGCATCGCTGAAGTGAGGTCAAGCGAAACAACATGAGAAGACTCAGAGGGAGATTCTGCCGAGGGTCTCATGAATGATGATAGGTAGAGGATGGTGGCCGCATGCTCCGTCATCTCGACATCAGGAGGGGGTATTTCAATAGGAGTGGGTAAATCCTCAGTTTGGTCTACAACATTCTATGCAAGTACAGGAGAAGCGGATTGGTTTTGTTCAATCGCGTACTCTCAAACTACCACTAAAGAGGCACGGTAATGTGTAAGGCAGGGAAAATGATGAGATTAATGGCTATGGAGACCACACAAAGCACAAGGGTGGTTGGTGTGAATAGTCTTGATTTTCCTGGCTGCAGTCGAGGAAAAAGCAGAGGTTTCAGGGACCGTAGACTCAGGGAATGCAAAATTAACCATGGGCTTGATGCGGGGCAACTCGGGACAAGTATGGGTGGCGTGATCGAAAAAATCACACAAAGCACAAAGCTTTGGAGGCGGAGGAGGTTCAGGGTCAGTCGCGGTGGCCTTGTCATTTGTGGCCCTTTTGCGAGCTTTTCCCTTCTTACCCGAAGCGGTTGCAACAGGAGGAGGTTCCTGTTGAGGTGGCTGGGGCACTGTGACAACGGGAGAAGTCAGGGGGACCAGTTGAACTGGGGTCAAAGAAAGATAATGTTTAGGTTGACCTAGCGGGGTAGCGACTGGAGGATCAAGGTACCAGACAGAAATACCAATGGTCATGTTAGGAAGAGAGAGGGTGGCCATGATAGGTGTCGTATAGATGCATGGTGGAGGGACTAGGAATGATATCTTACTGGAGGGGTAATGGCCAGGTGGGACAACTCCTAAATGGTTAAGGCCTAGAAGAACCATTCCAGGAGGGTAAAGAGGCTCATTAGTACCAGCTGAAGGGCTATGAGGAGGAGGTCTAGAAGGATGGATCGAAGGGCTAGGGAAGGTCGTTGAGGGCGAGGAGGCTACCGACTAGCTTGACTAGATGAGGTAGGCCACGTAGAGCACTTCGAGATGATTGCATGCATCATGAAAACATTCGATGAGATGGGATCAAAGATAGGAAGAGGAAGACTGTGGAATGTACCAAGCAATGATGAATCTTTGTAGACTCCGGCTAAACATTGGTCCAGGGGTCGATGGTTTCTTTTTTTGGCCACCGAAGAGAGTATGGACTCAGGAGGTCTAAGACTTTAGTTCATAATACGTCAACTAAACCTGTCAATGGTGACTATACTGCTGCGGAGGAAAATATGTCTTGTGGTGGACCATGGAAGGGATGGTCCATACCGCATAAGTGTAGCTATGACCCAATAGAATGTTGTAGTCTAAGGGAGCATCTATGACTTCTACGTCAATGCAAACAGCCTGCTCCGCAAGAGTAATAGGACAATTGTGGAATAAGCCAATGGGCTGGGAGGCGTGGCCATCCCACACTTGGAGAGTGATCATGGAAGGAGCCAACTCAGGTGATCCAATTTGTTTCCAAATCGAAGCGGACATCACACAGGTGGATGCCCCCTCATCAATAATGTACCAGGAAACGTTAGCGTTCCGGATCTTGACTGGGATTTGAAAAGCGATGGAAGCTGGGAGAGGAGGATACTCTGACCGGTTAACATCAAAGGCAATCAATAGATCATCGGAAGGATCTACAGCACCCACGGCAGATAGTAGAGATTTTCATTGTGAAGGGCACAACTGGAGGAGTTCCAACGTTGAAATGGTAGCAGGAGATTGTGCCAGATCATCTACTATGTTATATGAATGGGTGGCTTTGCTAGAAGCAACATTTCAGCGTAGTGGTCCCTTATGGATTTTGGAATGAACCTTTGCCCTATGCTGAGGTATCTTCAAGGGGCCATTAGGTGTCGAAAGAGGCTCTATAGGGACCGAAGGAGGCAGCTCGGGGACAGACGTAGCGGGAGGCTTGTTGTACTGACGGGACTGAGTCTGAAGATTGATGTCAATAGTTGGCGATTGATCAGAGTTCATCATGAGAATTTGGTAATCGGAGGTACCATATGGAAGAGGTTTAGTGGCCACATAACCTTCAAGTGGTTGGGTAGCCACGAATCCTTGTTGCGAGAAAGGATCGGTAAGCACAGTCGGTTGACTAGGTGCAGGACTGGGAGGAACAAAAGGGATGGCTTGTTGTCCTCTCAAAGTTTCTTGAGACTCACATATTTGACGCGTTTTTGGCAAAAGAGGACAATCATGCGTGTAATTAACATAAAAACCACAACAAGAACAGAGCTTGTTTGTGCGAACAGGCCTATCCTGCTTGGGCTGAGTGCCCTGTTGCTGGTTCGTAGTGTTAGGAGCATTACCTTGATTAGGTCTAGGATTACTAGGAGCAAACTGATTTTAAGTGCCTTTCCTCTTCTTTTTGGAGGGAGGAGGATTAGTCGTGCCCTGCTATGCATACACCTGCCCCTGAGGGGGCGGTAGCTACTATTGCAGGGGTTGAGAAGGCAAGGGAGGAAGAGGTGCTAATTCTAAAGGAGCTAGAGCACCAAGCTATGGATACGAATAATAAGGAGGTTGGGTGAAAAGAGGAGGCATTTTGTATCCTAGAGGGGGAAAAGTGCAGGAGGTGCTGGCCCCCCCTGGAGGAAAACCATAGGCCATGGGAGGTTGAGCATATGGATTAGAGAGCACTCCAACGATACCATCAGTGGCATGAGATGCCCTCGGTGCGTTGGCACCACCGAGTCTGGGAAGATCAGGTATAACGGTATAGACATAACCCGACTGAGCGTAGATCAGGTCATATTTTAACGCAATTTGGAGAGTGGCTTCTTCGGTTTGAGGAAAGTGCGATGTGACATATTTTCCGATAGGTGGAAAAAGAGATCTAAGGAACCAGTCCATGTAGACATGGTATTTGAAGGTAGGAGCTCGGCATACACTCTTTCTTCTCTGCCATTCCT
The DNA here is from genome assembly GCA_034641835.2 of Pinus albicaulis. NCBI lineage: Eukaryota > Viridiplantae > Streptophyta > Pinopsida > Pinales > Pinaceae > Pinus > Pinus albicaulis. Next base: position 661,761,639 of record CM076579.1, on the reverse strand, counting down.
GGACATGATCGGAAAGGTGGGTCGTAGACGATTGACGGAAAGAAGTCAAGAGTCCAGTACCAGTGTCGTAATGAAGGGGGAGCTGGAAGTAAGGCATAAAATCCTGGGCAAGAGTTGCAAAGGTGGTATGAGAGGAAGGGGCTTGATCAACATACCACTTAGAAGCTTCACCTATAAGCGTTCGTTGGAACAACCGAAGATGGACAGAGTCATCGGTAATGGAGTTAGACGAACACCACATGTGGAAAGATCGAACATGATTTGAAGGATCTTCTCTAGCAAGGCCTTCAAACTTTGGGATGTTGGAAGGGAGCTTTGTTGGCATGGCAGGCCAACTAGCATCATGGTGTATAGAGTCATTTATCAACTGGTCAAAATCAGGGAGGCTGAGGCCTACCACGAAGGGGAGAAAGGGCATAGTCGGGGTAGTGTTTGTTGTGGTCCCACTAGTAGTATTCCCGGAATGAGGGCCGGGGTTACCACCAGCATGAGGTCCTACACCAGAAATGGTGGAGGTGTCAGGGGGAGAAACGAAGGCGGAATGAGAAGGAGAACCCAAAGGACTAGAATAATAGTCGGAGTGCAAACTCGGTGGAGGAATAACTCGAATCCTACGTGGAGGAGTAAGTCTTCCTACCGAAAACTGAGGATGAAGGCCAAGAAATCTCCAGGATAAATGCCTTGGTGGTGAAATGATTACAACACAAACACGGCACAAAGGAAAAAGAGACCGACAAGGGCAGGGAGGTGCAGTATCAACTGATCAAAATGTCGAAACAAGAGCAAAGAGGTGCAGGATCAATTGATTTCAATTTTTTAGAGTCTTGCTTGGCTGTGTTAACCAAGCCCTTTTTCATTTATGGTGTGTTTGTGAAGTGTGTAAATTTTAATTTTTAAACCCAGACGTTTCTAGAGAAAAAGAAAAAGTGTACTGTATAGCTGGAAATAAACCTACAAATGACAGTATATAAGCCTGCAAAAATAGAAAATAAACAGCTAATAATGCAATAATATAAACCCAAGGAGGCAGGCCTCTCAAAAATTAGTCTATAGGTGAGAAAAATCTAGTCAAATCACACAAAAAATCCCAATAGATCTAAGGTCAGGAGGGGCAGGGATCTAAAGGACCAAATCTACTGGAAAGTGGTGCAGAAACAACAACAGATCAGAGGGAAAAATTGCTGTAAAAAGAGGTGGCGAAAGGCTATCTCCAGGAGGGAAACAGAGTGAACCCTAGAGGAAAACCAAAACAAAGCTAAATGAGGTGACTTGGATGGATAACAAGTTGATCTGAAGTGGATTTGAAGGTGAGGTATCAGATCTAAAAAAAAGCTGAAGAATCTGAAATTTCAGACAACCTGCAACAGTAAAAACTCTTCCACAAAAAGTGGAGGGTACTGAAGCCCTAGGGGGCTAGGATCCCACTTAGTTGAGCAAAAAATAACAAGTACAGGTCCAAAACGGGTGGAGCCGGAGGTCAGAAAACCCTGAACAGAGGCTCAGACAAACCCAGAAAAATTTCAGAAAAATTCCCGCAAAAAGTTTAGGTCGCAGTTTTTGACCTGTTTTCAGCAGAGGTCGTACTTTTTGCGCTCTAAGGTGTGCCCTAAGGGTCCAGGTCGCAGGTTTTGGGCTGAAAAGTGTGACCTGTACTTTCGGCACTCTCGGCGGCAGATTTTAGAAAAAAATTGTCGTCTTAGCTGCGACTAATGTCTATCACCTGCGCAATAGGTCTAAAAACAAGCAGAAGTTAGAATTTTAATCATTTTAGGGTTTTATAGGTTAAAAAAAACATCAAGAAAAGAAAAAACAAGGGGTTGAAGAGAAATCCTAGGGTTTGAAGCAACTGGATATGCAAGGATCAGAAAAACGACAACGGTCGTAATCGTAAACCCGTGTGGAGTCACTAGTTGTTAGTATGAATCTTAATTCCAAGTGTACGAAAAAAGACCACTTTAACGGTGCATAACCAACATCCCTAAGAGCAGAGATGACTACCACTATCTTCAGATATGCAGTTAGGTGATCAAGATAAATTCTGCAAAAATCTAGATCTATGCATTAGAAGACATTAAACAGTAGAAAAAACAAGATTTACTCCATGCATCCAATAGAAGATACAAGAATGTGTTGAATGAATTTTGTATTAGGGGCACCTGGAAGGAAAACACAAGAGGGTGTTCCCAGTTCTCCTCAATGGGATGGGTTCTTGAAAGTCCTCATCACTTCAGATCTAGAATTCCTCTCTCTTGATGGTGTAGAAAACCCAGACAAAAATGGTTGCAAAATATGACTATGATGGGGGATAAATAGTCAGACCAAAAGTATAGATCCAGAGTGATATTTAGGCAACAAAAGGTGAGAAATGAATGGAAAAACCCTTCTATTTATAGCAAAATATTGAGTTAGTCTAGATATTGGTGCATAATTAAAATATTATTAACCAAATCAAGATCCAAATTTTATGGAATATTTTATTATATTTGTTGGAGGGAAAAGGAATTTGACTTGGGTTAAATCCCTTTATTTGTAAATAATAAATAAATAAATGATTTATTTATCATTTTAAGGATGTGGTTGAGTAATAATCAAATAAATAATGATTTATTTAATTATTTATGGGTGATTTAGTCATATTTAACAAATAATTATATTTAAATAAGGTTTAAATAACTATTCTTTAGGAAATAATATGATAAATAATGATTTATATAATTAATTTACTTGTTTTGGGTTAAATATAACCAATAATATTAATCACACTGTTGTTTAATTAATTATTCCTTGGGGAAAATCAAACAAATATAGATTTATTTAATGTTTCCTCATGGGATTTCTTGTTTAGACCATAAAAAACTTAATAAAGGTGGTTTACTAAGTTATTTTTCATAGTGAATGCGATTTTACTTAGGGTAAAATTGGTCTTACATGGTGTACTTGGGTCCATCTAATAACAATGGGTTTGAGGACCAAAAAATGGTGTAACATCCATGCTAGCATCATTGTCTTGACCTTCACCACTATGATCAACCTCTTGATTGGCCTTTGGGTTCATGGGGTCACTGCTGTCACTATTATTAGGGCTATCAGTCATCATGTTTTCTTCATTATCCTCCTTTGTGTTTGGAATAATATCATTGCCATCGTCATTTTCTTTGTTTTCACTGTTAAAGGTGTTTTTATCAGTGTCTTCATCATTGTCTTGAGCATTTTCATCATTGTCATTGTTTTTCCCACTACCATTGTCTTCATCTTCTGCCTCTGTCTCTTCTTCTAATTATGTCTTTTCATCTTCATAATCTGCCCCTATCTCTTGATTTTCATCACTATCCTCCTTGTCATTTGTTTCTTCTTCCACATTGTTTTGCCCATTTTCTTCACTGTTTTTCCCACTGCCATTTCCTTCAAACTCTGTCTCTTCTTCTTGACTTCTATTTCCATCTTTGTCACTACTCATTTTATCATTCCTATGCTCATTGTCTTCTTCATGATTCTTTCCTGTCTCTATATCTTCATTGTTTTCATCCTCTGTATTGTCCTCTTTATCACTAACCTTGTCTTCATAATCTGCCTCTTCATCTATTTCTTCTTCATTATAATTTTTTGTGGGGTCACTATTAGAGGGACCTTCATCAGTTTCTTCATTTTCCTCAAACTCTTTGTTGTCCCATGTACTGTCCTCATTTATTTCATTTTGATCACTGTTATGATCTTCTACATCTTCTCCCATGTCATCTTATTCTTCATTCTCATTTGGCTCACTGCCTTCTTCTTCTTATTCACTGTTTTTTTCATCTCCTTTGTCCTCATCATCCTCTTCATTATCTACCTTATCATTTGTGTCTTCAGTATGATTGTCATGGCCTGTTTCCTCATGATTGTCACTTTCTTCACTTTCATTTTCCTCTTCCTCATCGTTTGTTTCTTCCTCTTGACTGTCATTTTCATCTTGGGGAGAGGATTCATGTGTGGATGAGGAATCATGGTCAGTGAGCTTTGATGGAGGAAGGGAGGAAGGTGGATGAGATAATGAGGGAAAAAATTACAGAGGAAGAGGCTGTGGATTTGTGAAAACATCATGGATGATGAATACTTCCCATGGGATACCATGTTGTTCTAATTGATGCAACACAATCATTTTGATAAGAGAATGGTGGAAAAGACTCTGCATTTTTTGTGAAGGAGGCCTCCTTTGCAAAATGTATGACATCTTATCAATACTTCTATAAATGTAATAAGGAAAATGCAATATCTTGGCCCTAGTGAAATGCATAAGCAATCTTATATGGTAGGAATAAAGTCTGGAAAACCTACCCTCACAGGTAAAATTTTTCATGATGGTTTTCATTAAAGGGGCATACCTTTCCAACAGATGGGAGAAGGGAAAAATGGTCTTGCAATGAGCTTGTTATCTTGGTTTCAAAGAAGGCTGGTAATGGCTTAAGTCCAAACTCACCCGTTTGAACCATTTTTCTCCCATGCAAGGTATCCCAGTGGCCATGGAAATTGTATTAGTGGATAGCTCAAATTTCACTCTAGCTAGGTGTACTTGGTGGTCGTGGAGGTTTAGGATGAAAATTCTAGTCAACTCAGGGTGACTTTTGACTCTTTGTACTTTTCAAAAAAATAAAAGCATCCTACCTCTTGAAAATATACAACTATGGTAGGGGAGGCTATCAACTCCTTGGTGCTTAAAGGCTTGAATTTGTTTTCTCTCCCACCCTTTCTCTGTGGTCCCCTAGGCCTTTGGCCTCCCTCTCCACTGCCAACACTGCCTTCTCTAGGAATTTTATTTTTTACTCTTGCTTTTGAAATCAAAACCTTGAAGCTTTTTGTGAAATGATATGAAGAAGGTGAGTGGGATGGTGAGGACATAGTAGTGTCAATTTTTGGCAGTGTGAAGGCTAGTTGTGCAAATGGAGAGGTTTATTTAGTAGAGGAGCCACTTCTTAGCTTGGAGATCAAGCTTATCTCTTATTCTAGGGTTTCTAATTTTCTTTCTAAATTTATCCTTTTAAAACAACATGAGAGGGAGAAATATATCTAAATACCTCTTATAAAAGTCTAGGAGGTGCCAAGTAGAGAAAATTAGGAGTTTTGAGCAAATTGGAGGCTTGCACAACTTTGAAGAGTTTTCTGGCTGAAAGGGAAGCACAGGAGCACAGCACAGGTGAGTTGGGTCAACCCTACATGGGTTGTCGGGTCAGCCCTGAACGCAGCACAAGAGTGTAGCACAGGCCGAGTTTCTTCATGCAACACCTGGATGGGCAGGCATGCAACATGGCAGGGCTTGCACGGTGTCAGGTGAGGCCTGAATGGCCTAACACGTAGCGCGAGTATAGTTTGCACACGGTCGGGCTGTTATGGTCCCGTGATTTCGCAGATTGGTAAACCAAATGATAGGGTAACATCAAACCAAGCTTTGGAGCCCTAGGACCTAGCCTTCCTGGACGCAGAGAGGGCTCTCTCTATGAAGCGAAGGATGTGAGCTTGTTCTCTTAGTATATTTGATTTTAGGCTAGTTTTTAAGTACCTTTGTTTGTTTTTGTGTTTGGAGGTGAAAACTGATTAAGTAGGCATCAATGAAAGATAACTTATCAAATCAACAGGGTTATGGGGTCAAATGAAAGCTAAGGATGCCTAGACAACATACAAGGTGTGTGGCAGGGTCGATTTAGTATAGTCAATGGATATTTTGGGTGGTTTGTGAAGTGAAATGAACATCAATTTGTGCAAGACAACGATATTTTAGGCATAAATGGTTTAAAAGCAAAGCATTCATGTGGTAGGGCTAACCATTAATCACTATGAATGAAACTCAAAATAATAAATGCAGAAAATAAACAATCAGGCAATGCATAGAAGTATAAGACCCTCTAACTTTGGGGAAATCACCTTAAGTGCTGTCACCCTTGGAATGTTCCCTGTTTTGAGTTTTCTTGCCACCATTGTGGGTGTATTCATCATGAATACTTTATTCTTGAGTGTTTTCTTTATCTTTTTGCATCATTTGAGCATGGTCCTTCATCAAAGCTCTCTAATCTTGTTTCTTTGATTTGAAAAGATGTCTTTGGAAACAGAATTGCCATGGGCCCTTTCATTTCTTTGATTTGGTTAATGTAAACCTGTTTTCTTAGGCCTCTCCTCTCATGATGGAGGAGGCTATTAAAAAACTGTGTTATTGCCCCTTTGTATCAATTTTCAAAACTTCCTCTAAACAGAACCCTGCTCATATTATTTGATGGAGGTTTCCCAAATACATCTGCTTGTTATCTTGGTTTATTAATTTCAAAAGAGTTTATTTCATGTAAAAAATAACTCTTGGTGCTTGATCTCTACTCATCTTTTGGAGGAGGCGATTTTGATAAACTTTAATGTTTGCCCCCTGTGTAATGATTTGAAGGAGGCTTCTTGATAACTAGTGCTTTTTTGCCTTCTTCTTTTTGATTGGAGGAGGCACTATAAACAAAAATTTTCTATTATCTCTGACACATCATTTAGAGATTTTATTTTGAACAAGCTGTCTGCATGTGCTATGTCTTTTTGCTCAGACATTTAGGGGAAAATGTCACCAAATTGTTTTTAGTCTTGGTTTATCATTGAATGAAACTCTTTTAAACACACTATCTCTAAAATATGTCTATCAATGACAAATTTTCTCAAACATAGTGTTAAGACTTGGGGGTTTGACCCTATGCTTTTTATGAAGGAGGTCACCTAAAAAAATATTCTTTCATCTAAAACTGTGCCTTCTTTATCCATTCAACACAGAGGTTTTCCAAACTAAAATAGGCCTCTTTCTGCTTTTAAAATATTGTTTTCTCCCTTAAATTTGACTTTCCAAGTGCTCAAAGATCCAAAAAAACTAAGGTGTAAAGAGATGAAAAATACCTTTAAAATATCCTTGCTCTGGTGAAAAACCGATTCTGTGCAAAAAAATCCTGAAATTGGCCCTTTTTGAGGCCTTTGGAGTGGTGCTATGCTCCTGTACATAGGCGCGTAGCACCTGCACACTGCTATGTGTCGGGCCGGGCACCTCCTGAATGCTGGGTGGGGCAGGTTGGTCGAAGAACACAGGCGCGTCGCGCTATCTTATAGGCGTGTCGCACCGTGTGCAAAAAGCTTCGGAGGAACGCTACAGGCGCGTTGCGCTATCTTACAGGTGCGTCGTGTCTTAAAAAATTTGCAAAGTGACTTGCCCAGGGTTCAAAAAATCGCTCCTCCTCTGTCAGTTGCAGAATAGATGAATGCTTCTTCCCTCCCTTTAATAATTTTACATTTTTGCCTTTGTGCTTTTCGAAAAACAAAGGTGGGCACCCTTTTTCCTTTGAAGATTGTATTTTTCAAAACCGTGATGTGTTTATCTCTGCTACATCATTCAAGGATGGCCTTTTATCAAAAAGTCCTTTTTAAGACAGTTGTTTTTCCATAGGTGATTTTTAGTCATTTTTAAAACCAAATGTTTGCGCTTAAAAAACCATCTGAAAAACACTATACTTATCCTTGGAAGGTTGTCTTTAAACCAGATAACTACGTTATGCCCTTTCCTAGCTTTTGAGAGGTATAAATCATCAAAATTTTTCTTTTGCTTTGGTTTATTACTAGAATGAACTCCTTCAAACACATTATTTCTCGACCTTGACCATTGCTGACAACTTTCCTCAACCACAGTGTTAACACTAGGAAACTTGACCCTCTGCTTATTTGAAGGAGGTCTTTTCATATGTGTTTTCTCAGTTGTTTTGAATAGACCATTGGGAGAAAACTGTGATCTTTTCAATTTTTCACTCTTTAATATCTTCAAACAAGCTGACCCTTTTGCTATGTAACATCTTATCTGTAACCTATGCATTTATTTCACCATATCACTTTGAAACTTTAGACCAAAAAATGTGACTTGATTATGATGAAATGTTCTTTGTTTATCCTTAGGAGGAGGTAGCGCAAAACAGCCACTGAGGTTATTTAAAAACATTGCTGACCCTCTGCTCATTTTGAAGGAGGCTCTTTTTGAAAACCAAATTCTACTCCTTGTGCCTATTCTGCTTTTAAGACATGACTTCTTGCAGAACTCACTGTGAAAAACCAAGATTAGGTAATGCATTTTCACTTGATAAATGTTTACTGTGCCTGTCTTGGAAATGACATATTCTTCGTATTGGATTTTAGCTCTTTTGATGATGAAGTTGACCTTGAATGTTTTTAAAGGCTAGGCTAAAGTAGGATACAAAGGCAGCTGTTCCTTTTGCACCTTTCATTTTGATGCCTAGTCTGCTAGAGGCTTTTTGCCAAAAGACTGCCACTCTTTGTTTTATGAGACTGATTTTGAGAGCTGGGCCATATGTTTGGGAAAAAATTCCATTGTAGTTGACTTGAAGCACTAGAGGCAGTATTTTTCTAACTTTTGTACTCTTTTTGCCCCGATAGAGGTTTTTTGACGTTCTTGGTGTTTTGACTTGCAGGGATGAATCCTGTATGTCTTCTTCTCTCTAAACTCTGTATTTCCCTTAGTGTTTAAAATAGTCAACTGTTCTTTTTACTTGAAGATGTTCCTTGGAATGTTCCCTTTCCCAAAATTGATTTGTACCATTTATCCTAGCACCCCTGCAGAGATGTGTTGATGAAATGACTTTGATCACTGAAGGCCTTTGCTAATATATCATGATGATAATGCTTGAAAGTTCACTTGATCATCTTTCTTCGGACATAGGAATTTTAAAAATATGTTTCTTCCTGAAATGAAATTTATAAGATTTTCTAAAAAAAAAACACAGCGACCATTTTGATGGTGTATGACCTAAGAAGAAATAATGGTTGACTGATATGGAAAACATGGTTTTTTGACTTAGAGACAACTTTGTCAATGTTCTTACCCTAAAAACCACCACCTAGACCTAGAGACTTTGTCATAATTTCTGAGGGATTTCTGAGATATAATCAGGTCATCAGATGGCAAAGTAAATAGTGAGAGAGGAGTAGACAACTTGATTTATGCTTGACAGAGAGTTGTGTGAAAATAGGGAATTTTGGGTATCAAAGGTACGAGTCTTGTGATAGCTATAGACAAGGAAGTTTAGCTGGTTTAAGATAGGATTGAAAATTGAAGACTACTTCCATCACATGCTGTAAGACAGGGTTGAAAAGACAAAATTTTGTTTGAGGTGTTTTCTAGATGACAAATTGACAGATTGAGATTAGCTTCTAGAAAAATCAGCTAAGGAATCTAGTCATCAAAACATGCAAAAAATACTGATGAATAATAGTGGCTCCATTTGGGGAGGGAAGCTCCCTTTCAGGAGGTGTCTGGAACTGTAGATCTTGGGCTTGTGAAGACCAGTGCCTCATCCATTGGCGCAAATTTCTCTTTTTCTTGATGTTATTCCTGAAAATGATGTTTTTTTGAAAAATTTACAGCATGATTAGCATCAACATCATCTCGACTTACCCAACTACTTTTCCTAGCATTTTTTCTTCTTTAGGTGCACTTGGACTAGCAACCTCTTGACATGATATTTTTTAAATAGAAAAACTATCTACTTCTACACTTATATCTTCCAGGAGTTCAGATTAAACTGATGAACTCCTTTGATTCTCTACCTACACTAGATCGACTATCAAGATTAAACTGTTTGACAAGATTTCATTTGCTAGACTGAAGCATGAAATTGAAAAAAATTACCAAATCAGGATTAGACGATCTGATTTGTCACGTGTTTGTGGCATAAAAGGCAAGTTGCACAAAAATATTATTTTCGCACAAAATGAGATTTAGAAAAATCAGGGCTAGGATACATAGTTTGTTTTTCATCCCTGTTTTCCTCTTTGGTTATGTTTTGAACGTGTGGAACGAGTATCTTTTCCTGATCTACTTTCTTTGATAAGTCAAGCTTACACAATTTGACTATCACTTCTTTCACTAACTTATCAGCAATCAATTTAAAACATGTCCAGTTATGATTAGGCTAAATAACTGAACAAGATATCTTTTGAGCACTAGTAGTGGCATTTAGACTTGCGCACTTTCAGCATGACTATTTTTTTGAACATGGGGCTTTTTTGCTATTTTTAAAACTGCCCTCTTTTTCTACTTTTCCTATTTTTTTTGTATTTTTTGTTTTTTACTTTTTCTTCAAACAATCTAGGACTAAAAAGATGCTCACAAGGCTGAGCTTATTTTTTACACCTATCTACCTATCCTAATCTAACCTATACACAATATACATTCATTTAGTGAAATATTTTTTCCAACATAGCCAATCAAGCAGGTGATTCCATGAGGTATTTTGTTTCAGCTGTTTGAGAGTGTTGAAGCAATAAAAAGGCCACTTCCACCTTACTTGTTTCCGAACAGTAGTGCTTAAGTTTTTTCTTACACTTTGCAACAAATTGTTCATGGTAGAACACACTACTCCAAATTTCTCAAGGAAAACAAAAAATGGATCTTGGAATAATACCTGATCTAGAGGATGTGATATATAAGCTTCATTCAGGACTACTCTTTCTTCCACTTGGCTATGTTTGGGACTCTCTTGGGAGGGAAACTCTTCCTCTTCCTCATGATCACTTGAAACATCAGACTCATCATATATTGTAGTGTAGTCTTTTTTCCAAGCTAATGTGTTCTGATTAAGTGGATTGAAAACTATGTGAAGGTCATCATGTTGATGATCAGGGATAAATTTTGGCAGTAAATCCTCTTGAGAGGATAGGGTGACAACTCTCATGTGATTATCAATCTCTATTTCTTCATCTGCAATTTGTAACTCAATGGAACTTGGTGGCTGCAAATCTGGAGTTAAGGAGGATTCCATGTCCAAAATGATTTCCACAACCATTTCAGAAGAAGGCTTCTCATTGACAACTTGCTCAAGAATTTCATCATCGTCCTCAAACTCATCATCAAAGCTAAAATACTGCTGATTTCCAATTATGTGAAAGTTATTTCTAATGAGCTGAAGTGAAGTAGAGCAAAGAGTCAGAGACTCTTCACTTGTAAACTCTCAAGGCTTTCATCATTAGTGTCATAGGTGACCTATCTTAGCTGATTACTGCTTTCAATCTGATGATAGTGAACTTCTTTCCATAAATCAGCTGCTGATGGCTTTGTAATGTTAGCTTCTGCTTTAATATCATAATCATCAATATATTGATCAAACCTTGGAGAATCGTTAATATAAGTAATGTCACCAACCACACATATTGGACTATCAGATTGTTTCTCTTCGAATTTATTTACAAATATATTTTTTGACTTATGGTATGCAAGATCAGAGGCTGACTATATGTTTATGAGTTGATCTATCTCTTCTTCAGTTAAAAAGGGAGGCATTTTTATCTCTCTTTGGATATAACTACAATAATCCTCTTTCTCTTGGGAAAACTGATTTAGAGGATGAATGTCTTTTTGGGCCTCACCTACGAGAGATGATGAATCATCACTTGTGCCTTTAGAGAGATCCTGTGGGTTCTCTTTCATTTCTTGATTGTTTTCATCTTCAACCAATTCTTCGTGATGTTCGAGATAGTTAGCATGTAATTCATGAGTTGCTTCTGATAGATTTTCAGGAGGCCAATTTGCTTGTATGAACTCAAATGACTCAAAGCATAAAGGTAGAGATTGTACAGGTTTTGATTTTTCTTCCATTTTAGATTTGAATTCATCCTTAATAAACTCTTCTTGATGTTGGGATAATAAGCATGGGATTCATGAGTTGCCTCTGATAGATTCTTAGGAGGCCAATTTGCTTGTATGAAATGAAATGACTCAAAGCATAAAGGTAGAGATCCTACAGGTTTTGTTTTTTCTTCCATTTTAGATTCTGTGATTTCAAGATGGCTGATAGATTCTTTAGAGCATTCCTCTATGTTCTTATTTGAAACTTTCTTATTAGGCACATTTTTTTTGTTACTCTTGTCTTGTAATGGTTGAGTGTGTTCCTCCCAAGGAAAAAGTGTAGGTTGGTTTGAATAAGCAGTGTTAACCTTAATTTTGTGTCTTTCTCTTTTCCTGACAAGTAGATGCATCAATTTGCTAAATACATATACCAATTTTTCCAACTTTTCCATTGTGTTCTCACTTGGATCCATCTTTGTTTACCAAAAAGAGTTACTGTGTCCTTTCAACTAGTCTAGAGTTCTCTACCAGTGGAGTCTTTTGGTCTTATTGAGGGCTGTGGAGTTTCCAGGTGGAATATTTGAACTTTGCTGTCCACCATCAGCATGATTGGGATTGCTCAATGAATTCCTAGGAGATTTTATAAGGACTAGTGGAGTATTAGGCCTACTGGAGGCTAGTGGAGTCGCCAGGTGGATGTTTTTAGTTCTTTTGAGGGTATATGTGTATGGTCCACCACCAATACTGACAAAAAACCAATCTAAGGATGTTTTTTTGGGTTTTCTGAGTTTTTTATATGCAGCCTAGTTTGTAAGAGTGTCCTAAACCTGATTCATCACTTAGCTAAGGTGGTGAAGCAAAAATAGTTTAGTCTAAATGAATTTATAGGCTGTCTGTCTGATTTTAATTTTGAAGGACTAATGAGTCTACAAGATTTTGCTAGACTGTTATGTACTCAATACGTTCCACCGTGATCGCCATTATGTTATGGTCCCATGATTTGGTAGATTGGTAAACCAAATGATAGGGTAACATCAGAACAAGCTTTGGAGCCCTAGGACCTAGCCTTCCTGGACTCAGAGAGGGCTCTCTCTATGAAGCAGAGGATGTGAGCTTGTTCGCTTAGTATATTTGATTTTAGGCTAGTTTTTAAGTACGTTTGTTTGTTTTTGTGTTTGGAGGTGAAAACTGATTAAGTAGGCATCAATGAAAGATAAGTTATCAAATCAACAGGGCTATGGGGTCAAATGAAAGCCAAGGATGCCTAGAAAATAGAAAAGGTGTGTGGCAGGGCCGATTTAGTATAGTTAATGGATATTTTGGGTGGTTTGTGAAGTGAAATGAACATCAAGTTGTGCAAGACAAAGAGATTTTAGGCATAAATAGTTTAAAAGAAAAGCATTCATGTGGTAGGGCTAACCATTAATCACTATGAATGAAACTCAAAATAATAAATGCAAAAAATAAACAATCAGGCGATGCATAGAAGTATAAGAACCTCTAACTATGGGAAAATCATCTTAAGTGGTTGAGAAAGAAAATATAAGATAAACTAACAACTCAAACTATGATGAGGGAACTATTAAACATCATATCTTGAGCTATCGGGAACTTTGAAATAAGACTGCAAAGCATGGACGAAGGGCAAGATAGAAACAAGACCTCTTTGACTTAACTAAACAATCAATAATTTAGAGAGGGATTTTAGAAATGGAGTTTTGATTAGCTATGAGTAAGCAACGCATACCGTGAATCATACTAGACATCATACATAATAACCATTAATGAAACTGAAAACAAGTTCTTAGGGTACCAAAGAGCAATTAAGAATTCTTTGACATAACCAAGAAAGATGAAAACATTTAAGCTGTAATGAATCAGGAAGTTTGAGGTGCCTCCATGGGCATGTCTCAAACTTATTCTTTACTGAACTATAGCAAGAAAGAAGCATGAAAAAATATATGAGAAACTAAGAAAACATACTAGATAAGAGACACAATACCATTTACCAAGCCATGGAATCCTGCACACAAAGCCTCTCCATCATCTAGATAAGTAAGCAAAACATCCACTTCATAAACAAGTTTCTTCTTCAAAGATCATATTCATGTATTTTCTCTTCAAAATTTCAAGTTCTGCTTCTAAAACCTCCAATAATTTACAATGAGTCTTCATAAGTTATATATGAAATGAGTAGATAAGCTCACAAGAGCATCTAGAAGATCATTGGTCTAATACAAATATCTGATTTTGTCCTTGAGGCCTCACAAGGAACAAGGCACAAAATATCTTCAAAAAATATCTATTTAAGCTAAAAATAGTAAGAAAATTGAATTTTACTCTCTGACATAGAGTGAAAAAAAAGCTTAACGCACATTTGGATGGCCACCTTCAGAATACTTCCTTTTCAGCAAAATCCTACAGGAGCGTAGCGCCAGAAGAAAGAATATTTTGCAGAGAACTTTTGAAGGACTTCCAGATGTCGAAACGAGGTTCGTGATGGCTGGTTGGAAAGTCCTGGATGTCTACTTTCTGGAATTACTTGATTTTTCTCAAACTGATCCATGGAATGCTATCAAAAAGTGGATTGAGTGAAAAACCCAAGAGGGTCTCACCTGCTGATATTTGAGGCAGAAAGGTAAAATTTGACTTTTTTTTGCCTCTTTGGGGGACCAAAACACCTTATTTTGATATGAAACTTTGTGAATAGATTCCCCCAAATTTAATACATCCAAAAAAATAACTTTCATGAGCTGAGGATGCTCCTAGCAAACATGGCAGTGCCTAGAAAAATGTGCAATTAGGCCTAAAAATTACAAAAAACAAGATCTTTTCAAAAAATGCTCAATTTTGGTGAAAAGCCCCTTAAGGGCTTCTAGAAGCATGCATGGAAGCTTGAGCCAAGCTTTCAAGCCGAGATATGTCTTTTCCTCTTTTATCCACCGGGCGCCTCCTTTGGGGAGTTTTGAGTTTGGCTCACTGTTTTGTGCTTGTTTGTCATCACTGTAACTGCCTTCATCATGAGTGTTTTCTTCTTGAGTGTCCTTTTTAGTTTGTTGCATGTTACCACTGTCACTTTCTTCAATTGAGTGATGGTTGTCTTTCTGATCCTTCTTGTTGTATTTTTGAAGATTATCTTCACTAGCTGTTTGGGAGCTTTCATCATGCTTACTGTTTTTATTGTCTTCTTTTGATCCATCATTACTTGTTTCATTGTCCTTGATTTGGTCTTGGTTGCCCTTAGGATTGCTTTGCTCTTTTTGTTTCATGATGTCACCCTTGGAATGTTCCCTATTTTGTGTTTTCTTGCCATCACTGTGGGTGTCTTCATCATGAATGCTTTCTTCTTGAGTGTTTTCTTTATCTTTCTGCATCTTTTGAGCATGGTCCTTTATCAAAGGTCTCTAATCTTGTTTCTTTGATTTGAAAAGATGTCTTTGGAAACAGAGTTGCCATGGGCCCTTTCATTTCTTTGATTTGTTTTAATGTAAACCTCTTTTCTTAGGCCTCTCCTCTCATGATGGAGGAGGCTATTAAAAAACTGTGTCATTGCCCCTTTGTATCAATTTGCAAAACTTCCTCTAAACAGAACCCTTCTCATATTTTTTGATGGAGGTTTCCCAAATACATCTACTTGTTATCTTGGTTTATTACTTTCAAAAGAGTTTATTTCATGTAAAACATAACTCTTGGTGCTTACCCTCTGCTCATCTTTTCGAGGAGGCAATTTTGATAAACTGTAATGTTTACCCCCTGTGTAATGATTTGAAGGAGGCTTCTTGATAACTAGTGCTTTTTTGCCTTCTTCTTTTTGATTGGAGGAGGTACTGTAAACCAAATTTTTTTATCATCTCTGACACATCATTTAGAGATTTTATTTTGAACAAGTTGTCTGCATGTGCTATGTCTTTTGCTCAAACATTTAGGGGAACATGTCACTAAACTGTTTTTAGCCTTGGTTTATCATTGAATGAAACTCCTTTAAACACACTATCTCTCAAATCTGTCTATCAATGACAAATTTTCTCAAACGTAGTGTTAACACTTGGGGATTTGGCCCTCTACTTGTTATGAAGGAGGTCATCCTAAAACACAAAAAATATTCTTTCACCTAAAACTGTGCCTTCTTTATCCATTCAACACACAAGTTTTCCAAATTGAAATAGGCCTCTTTCCGCTTTTTAAATCTTTGTATCTCCCTTAATTTGGGCTTTAAGTGCTCAAAGATAAAAAAAAAACTAAGGTGTAAAGCGATGAAAAATACCTTTAAAATATCCTTGCTTTGGTGAAAAACTAATTCTATGCAAAAAATATTGAAATTGGCCCTTTTTGAGGCCTTTGGAGTGATGCTACGTTCTTGTACACAGGCGCGTAGTACCTGCATGCTGCTGTGTTTCGGGTCAGCCGCCTCCTGAACATTGGGTGGGGTAGGTTGGTCAGAGAACACAGGCGCGTCACGCTGTGTGCAAAAAGCTTAGGAGGAACGCTACAGGCGCGTCGCGTAGCAAAAATTTGCAAAGTGACTTGCCCAGGGTTTGAAAAATCACTCCTCCTATGTCAATTGCACAATAGATGAACGCTTCTTCCCTCCCTTTGATAATTTTACATTTTTTCCTTTATTCTTTTCAAAAAACAAAGGTGGGCACCCTTTCCCCTTTGAATATTTTCTTTTTCAAAACCGTGATGAGTTTATCTCTGCTACATGATTCAAGGATGGCCTTTTATCAAAAAGTCCTTTTTAAGACAATTTTTTTTCCATAGGTGAGTTTTGGTCATTTTTAAAACCAACTGTTTGTGCTTAAAAAACCATATGAAAAACATTATACTTATCCTTAGAAGGTTGTATTTAAACCAAATAATTGCGTTATGCCCTTTCCTAGCTTTTGAGAGGTATATAGTGATCCAAATTTTATGCAGGAATGCAACAGAATACAAATATAAACATAAACACAAAGATGTAGCGGAAATAATGCTTCATTTCATTAATATCATAAACAGAAATATGCTTACAGACATAATGGAAATAAAGTATCTAGGGTGTTGGTAGTGAATCTCTGAGAAGAGATGTGGTGGCTACAGACCTCTGAACTGTCTTACAATGAGGCTCGAGGACCTATTTATTATTGAGAAACAATGGAGAACTCTAAATGTCCAAAAACCTAACCCTAGGAGATGAAGCACCAAAACTATGGGCCCCGTTTGGGTAAATTGTGTTGAATATTGCAACAAGAAACAGTGAAGGAGGCATCCTGAAACATCATTCCTAATCCTAGTTGGAAAATGATCACCTAAACTAGGTGGGGCCCACATAGGTGATTTTTGGCACAAAGTCTATTTTTATTTATTCTAATTATTCATGAGTTGTAGATGCTAGCTGTGATATGATTGCTGAAAAAATAGATATTTTTATTTAATATAGAGCATGAATCTTTTTTAGATTGCCAGTCTAAAAATAGATATGTCGAATATTATTAGCTCTTAATAATATTTGGACTATAAACATTATCTTATTCTCTTGGAGCACTTCAGTTAAGTGCACAGATGTGGCACAGGAGCTGACAGAAGGAATTACGCTATTCCTGAGGGTTAAGTGGAGCTATTGCATTGATATCAAAGAGAACTGCATAACATGAGGTTTGGTGGAGTTATAGAAGTAGTTGGTGGAGTTGTATTCAGTTTAACTCAGTTAGACTCAGTTGAGCTAGTTGTATCTAGTCTAACTGATTGATACACTAGTGAGAGTGGTGTGAATTAATTCACTAAATAATAACTCATTAATCAATTGAAGAATACATCAGTTAACTACAGTGCATGGCAGTTTCAGTGGAGACCAGTGGAGAGATAGGTGAAAGGGCAAGATAGACTATCTGTTGTGACTATTAGTGATGCATGAATTGCATCTACATATACATTGGAGTTTCCAATGATAATCACGCAGTCAAGGAGAATGGGATTACATTGAATTGGTCTTTGTAGTCAGCTTGTATTGCACAGTGGAGGCGGGCTAGTAGGTGGCAAAGACCGGTGCATGGATTTGCAAGATTGGGCCTTATTAGTGTATGACGATTGTACTGTACTGAGAGCTTGTGATAAGCTTTGTATGTTTGTATGATATTGTCATATGATCTCCATGTTACATAATATATAGTGGGGGTTTTCAGCTTCACGCTTTCCCGTTAAACAACTGTGTTATGTGTGTTTTTATCGCTTCATGTGTTTTGCAATTGTTGATTAAATTTCCGCAAGAATTATAGTGGAAGGATTCTGTATTTTGCAAGAAGATAAATATTGTGAGATCAGGAGAGTCTGGCGATATGCATGCTTATTGTATATAATTTCTACAAATTGGTGGTTCAAATTCCCGGGGACGTAAATTTGTCATCCGACCTCCATTTGACGCGCTCAATAGCTCGTTAGAAATATCTATCCGAGGAATACAACTTTTGAGTGAGAAACATCGGTCTATGACCGATGTTGCTCCTTGTTTTGCCAAAAAGTGTCATTTAGGGCCTCAAAACGGCTCCGGAAGTTCAAGACCCGAAAAATTGCTAAAAATAGTAAGTTTAGTTTCAACTTAAAAACTAAAAGAAATGATGGTGGGGGTTCAAATGGAATAGGTGGGTGGTCACCAATATCCACCTGGATCATTAAGGCCCCCCCAAAAAGGCTCTAGGAGTGGAGGACCCAAAAACCTTCTAAAAATAGTAAGTTGTGCTGAATGTGAAAAGCTGAAAGAATTGATGGTGTTGGTCCAAATGGAATAGGTGGGTGGCCACCGAAATCCACCTAGATCATTCCTCCCTCCTTAGGAAGCAATGGCCCCCATTGCGTTGAGATCCTCCATGAGTTGAGGAAAATTCTGTTGAACTGGGTATTACATTTGTTGAAGATGTCATGGACTTGTGGGTGGACATGCTGGATGCATTTAGTAAATTTGGTTTCTGTATCAGCCTCAAACCGTACATGTTTGGATTTTGTATGTGTAGTTACAGGATGTATGGCAACCTTAGGCGGTGGTGTGTTGAGAGTCAGAGCAATGAAGTGCTGGTCCTGACAGAGTAGAGAAAAATCTGTGAGTGAGGAGAAAATGTCCTCGTATACCTCCATGACTTTGTCCATCCGCTGCAGCTGTGCAACAGAGCCCTGTTTTGATGTTGTGGCCACAATATTCTTCTTTCCCTGTGAGCGATTTGTAAGGAAAATAAATTTCCTGGTTTGGGAAATAATCTTACTGCGTTGTTTTGCAGTATTCAAAGAGATGATAGGAGGTGGTACTACCTCCGCTATCCTATACAAGTTATTTCCCAAAGTAATAATAACAGCACAAGGCCTAGACTAATACACAGCATGTCGCCTCCACAAGTATGGTTTGCCCAATAATACATCAGCTACACCAAGAGGAGAAACATCACATAATACCTCATCTATGAATGGCTTGATGTTGTACGGAAGGCGGCACTGTTGGCGGATGTGGATATCTCTTCTTGGGTGAAGCCACCCGATGGTATATGGTTACGGGTGTGCTATAGTTGGTAGGCCGAGCCGCTTCATGACCTCTGGTGAAATGAGGTTCTTTTGGCTTCCGCTATTGACAAGGAATTGCAGTGGAGAACCATTCACCCACATCTGCGAGTGGAAGAGGTGCTCCCCCTCTTCTGGATCCTCAGGATCCTCCCTCTGGATCTTGGTGGTGGCAACAATGGCACTGGGATCCGAATCAATGATTTTCTTCCCTTTTTCATTGCCTCTTTCTGGTTTTGACTCAGGATCAGAAAATGCATCTGATTCAGGTGCCTTTAGTTCGGCCACCAATGACTGTTTGGCCCGACACTCATTTGTGCTATGAGTGGGGCTGTTATGAAATTCACACCACTTCCCCGTGTCCTTCTTTGGATTTTTGGTGTTGTTTTGAGTCACCCTGCTTTGGCCTTTCCCCTTTTTCTGCGGTTCGGGGGCACCTTTCCCTAGCTTTTGATTTGCAGATCCAAAGTCTCGCTTCTTCTGCTTAAATTTCTGCTCGATCTTGGTGGCATAGTGATATGCCGTGCTAAGCGATGTAATGTCGAGGAACTCCATTTCCTCCTGAATATGTTTGTGCAGAAAATCGTGGTACTTGAGCACCAAATGTCTCTCTAAATATTTCATACCCAACTTTGTGCGCAGGGTATGGAACAAATTCGTCAGTTCGTGCACATCTTGATCCCTTTGCTGCCGCAGCTTGGTCCATTGGATGTATTTGTCCTCATAGCTCCCCATGGGGTAATATTGTTCCTTGATGCCATCTTGGAACGAATTCCAAGTGGCTGTGGCTGAGAACATAGAGGTTTCCCCTTCATCCTCTTGCTCACAGTAGGTTTCCCACCAGTCTTTGACATGGGGGGCGCCTTTGAGGAGTGCAAAAATAATCTTTTCTCGGTCAGAGAAATCATGGATCGAGAAATACCCTTCCACCAAATTCAACCATTTATCTACGACATCTGCATCTATTTAGCCTTCAAATATAGGAATATCAAAGTTTACCTATACCTTGAAGGGAGTGGCACCTCCAGAGTGGCTATTGGATGTAGATGCGCCGTAGGTGGGCAGTCGTTGAAGGATCTGAGCAAAGTTATCCATCATCGCATTCCTTTGTTTCTCGAGGGCCTCTTCGAGCAATATTTTGATAGGATCTCATGCTCCCTCGTCTTTCTTTTCTTCCACCATTGGAGATCGTCGGGGTTTGCGAGGATGATCTTGCAAGGGTTCAACCAGATTGAGCCCTAACTCCTTATACCCTGACCGCGTTGGGGACATGCAAAGAAAAACAAAGAACGAGCAGATCGGTCTGGTACCACTGATTTGGATTTTATGAAGGAATGCAACAGAATATAGATATAAACATAAACACAGAGATGCAGCGGAAATAATGCTTCGTTTCATTAATATCATATAACAGAAATATGCTTACAGACATAATGGAAATAAAATAGCTAGGATGCTGGTAGCGAATCTCTGAGAAGATATGTGGTGGCTACAGACCTTTGAACTGTGTTACAATGAGGCTCGAGGGCCTATTTATTATTGAGAAATAATGGAGAACTCTAAACGTCCAAAAACCTAACCCTAGGAGATGAAGCGCCAAAACTATGGGCCCCATTTGGGTAAATTGGTGGTTCAACTTCCTAGGGACATAACTTTGGCATCCGACCTCTGTTTGACGTGCTCAATAGCTCGTTAGAAATATCTATCTGAGGACTACAACTTTTGAGTGATAAATTTCAGTCTATGACCCACGTTACTCCCTGTTTTTCCAAAAAACGTCGTTTAGGGCCTCAAAACCGCTCCGAAAGTTCAGGACCCGAAAAACTGCTAAAAATAGTAAGTTTAGTTGCAACTTAAAAACTAAAAGAACTGATGGTGGGGGTTCAAATGGAATAGGTGGATGGCCACCAATATCCACCTGGATCATTAAGGCCCCAAAAAGGCTCCGAGAGTGGAGGACCCGAAAACCTGCTAAAAATAGTAAGTTGTGCTGAATGTGAAAAGCTGCAAGAATTGATGGTGTTGGTCCAAATGGAATAGGTGGGTGGCCACCGAAATCCACCTGGATCATACATCATCAAAAATTTTCTTTTTCCTTGGTTTATTACTAGAATGAACTCTTTCAATCACATTATTTCTCGACCTTTCCCATTGCTGACAACTTTCCTCAACCACAGTGTTAACACTGGGAAACTTGACCCTCTGCTTATTTGTGAAGGAGGTATTTTCATATGTGTTTTCTCTGTTGCTTTGAATAGATCATTAGGAGAAAACTGTGATATTTTCGATTTGTCACTCTTGAATATCTTCAAACAATCTGACCCTTTTTCTATGTGACATCTTAACTGTAACCTATGCCTTTATTTCACCATATTACTTTGAAACTTTAGACCAAAAAATGTGACTTGATTATGATGAAATGTTCTCTGTTTATCCTTAGGAGGAGGTAGTGCAAAAAATCTACTGAGGTTATTTAAAAAAATTTCTGACCCTCTGCTCATTTTGAAGGAGGCTATTTTTGAAAACCAAATTCTACGCGTTGTGCCTGTTCTCCTTTTAAGACATGACTTCTTGCAAAACTCACTGTGAAAAACCAAGAGCATGTAATGCATTTCCAATTGATAAATGTTTACTATGCATGTCTTGGAAATAACATCTTCTTGGTATTGGCTTTTAGCTCTTTTGATGATGAATTTTTCCTTGAATGTTTTTAAAGGCTAGGATAAAGTAGGATACAAAGGCATCTATTCCTTTTGCACCTTTCATTTTGATGCCTAGTCTGCTAGAGGCTTTTTGCCAAAAGACTGCCACTCTTGGTTTTATGAGACTGATTTTGAGAGTTGGGCCATATGTTTGGGAACAAATTCCATTGTAGTTGACTTGAAGCACCGGAGAAAGTATTTTTCTAACTTTTGTACTCTTTTTTCCCTGATGGAGGTTTTTTGACATTCTTGGTGTTTTGACTTGCAGGGATGAATCCTGTATGTATTCTTCTCTTTAAACTCTCTATTTCCCTTAGTAGTTAAAATAGTCAACTGTTCTTTTTACTTGAAGCTATTCCTTGGAATGTTCCCTTGCCCAAAACTGATTTGTGCCATTTATCTTAGCACCCCTGCAGAGATGCGTTGATGAAATGACTTTGATCACTAAAGGCCTTTGCTGATATATCATGATGATAATGCTTGAAAGTTCACTTGATCATCTTTCTTCGGACATAGGACTTTTAAAACTCAGTTTCTTCCTGAAATGAAATTTATAAGGTTTGTTGAAACAAAACATAGCGACCATTTTGATGGTGTATGACCTAAGGATAAACCATGGTTTTTTTTTGCCGGATAAGAAGTAATAATGGCTGACTGATATGGAAAATAGGGGTTTTTGACTTAGAGACAACTTTCTCAATGTTCTTACCCTAAACACCACCACCTAGACCTAGAGACTTTGTCATAATTTCTGAGGGATTTCTGAGATATAATCAGGTCATCAGATGGCAAAGTAAATAGTGAGAGAGGAGTAGACAACTTGATATATGCTTGACAGAGATTTGTGTGAAAACAGGGAATTTTGGGTATCAGAGGTACGAGGCTTGTGATAGCTATAGACAAGGAAGTTTAGCTGGTTTAAGACAGGACTGAAAATTGAAGACTACTTCCATCACAAGCTGTAAGACAGGGTTGAAAAGACAAAAAATTGTTTGAGGTGTTTTATAGATGAGAAATTGACATATTGAGATTAGCTTCTAGAAAACTCAGCCAAGGAATCTAGTCATCAAAACATGCAAAAAATATTGATGGCTAACACGGGCAAGGCCTAAATGAAGGTTGGGCGTCAGGATTCTCCTGCACACAGAAGGGTAGCGCTGAACGGTGTCGGGCAATTCAGTTGGGCAGTCTTGCACGTGGTAAACGCGTAATGTGCTGCTACAGGAGTGCAGTGCCCAGTTGTAAATTACACAGAGAGAACCCACAGCTGTGTAGCGCGGCTTTACAGGAGCGTAGCACATGGCTTCTCCTACCCAAAACTTTGCTAGAAACCCTGAGTTTTTACTTGAAAGATTTTCTCTCCTTTTTTGCATATGACAAATGGGTTTGAATGAAGGCCATAGGATTTTTATACCCTTGGAAAAAATAATTAAGACCAAAACCCACTTTTTCTAATGTTTACTTTTGATCCTTTTTATCCTTTTACTGAGATTTCTTTCACCTTTTTATAGGAGATGTTTTAAGCATAAAAATGATCTTTTTGTGGGTGATCTTGAAAATATGATTTTATTCTCCTTTCACTGATTTTCCAGAGGCATGATGAATCTGTCCTGCAAAATGACCTTAGTCTCTTTGATCAAGTTTTTCATTACCTCCCTTTGGCCACTTTTGCTTGCAGTTGGTGCCATAACAAATTTTTTTGATCTTCTTAAACTTCCTTTGGAGTTTGACACCTTAATCACTCAATAGTAGAACTTATGCTCAATTTGATTTCTTATTTGACATTTAGCCTCATACTTTCCTCATTTTGATAATTTTGAATACCTTTGACTATACTTTGAAAGTTTAGGCTCCTTCATACTGATACTCTTTAGAATTTATCCCTTTGGTGCAGTGAAACAATGTAGTCTTGAAAAACCAAGTAAGTCATCCTCTAATATCATTTCAATTTCTGCCTGCTGTCATTAAGGAGGTCTCTCACATTCGTTTCTTGTTTCAATGAATCTTCAATTTATGCTCAGTGGCGCTTATGTACCTCTGTCCTTGTGATCCTTTGGATGTACTCCTTGCTGGGTGACACCTATTTTTCCAATTAGTTATAAAAACCCTGATACTCTTTGTTTCATAGGCATGCTTTCTGCCCTTTGTTGTGAATTTCCTTGATGAGTTTGACTTCTCACCTTGCCTCTCTTCTACTGACAACCATCATAAACCATTCCTACAGAAATTTTTTAAGATAGGCAACTGTCCTTTTGCAAAATTTATGCTCTGATCAAAGGAGGTTTCTCTTGGAGGTTTTTGATACCTTTTGGACAATCATAAGCACACCCTTCTTTTCATTTGATTTCATCTTTGGGCACATGTAAAATAGTGAGTTTTGGAAAACAAAAACAATGAATAACCTAAGAGACCCTACATGACCTATTGGGAGGCCTTTTGGACTTGACCTTTGGCTGAACACTTAACTTAGGGTTTTTGGGTGTAAAGTACATCATTGAAAAACCTTTATGCATTGCAATCCTAGAAACTGATAACTTTTATTTATCTAAAGAGCCTAGAAAGGTAGCTTAAACCACCAATGCATGAGGAATTTGGTGAATAGGGGAAAAAGGTTAGGCTACTTGGCAATCCAAGGTGTAAATAGAAGGGTTAGGAAAACAAAAACAGAGTGGTAAGGTCAGAGGTAGCAAACATAGTGAGAATGAGTGACATAAGTCCATGATTTGGTCTTTCAGGAGTGATAGACTTGCCATGCCTTGATAGAGCAGTAGAATAGTGAAAAATTTATCCTAAGAATAATGAAGGCAGTGAGATTTCTAGAACTCACTATATTCATCAATTTTGTTTCTAGAAATCTAGGATAAGAATTTAGTCATCTACAAAGGCAAAAAATATTGATGACTAACAGAAGCGAGAAAAAGAAGCTAGTCCAGATGTATGGTGCATAAGGTGTAGGGTGTCAGGCCATACCAAGGATCAGTGCCCTCTGCAGGTAGAATGCATGCAGGCTAGGGGGCCTAACCCATTACGCCCTAAGGAGGCTGTGGGACCAAGTGCCTCCACATTATGGTGCGCTGACTGCCGTGTAGCTGGACTACATGATACCAACCACTGTCTTCGTCTTGGTACCTATGTTCCAGAGTTGAAGCAACAGTGGTGCCGATTCTTCTCATCTATGGGACATGACGAACAAAACTACCGAAGATATGATTTAATGATAGACCGAGGAAACCTATACAGAGTACAGGCTAACCCTTCATTACCCCTATCTCCTTCGGGACGAGGATGCTGCCGTGTGAGAGCCCGAGGGGGGGGGAGGCGGAAGTGCAGGTCAGGGAAGAGGTCAATTGATCTTTTATAATTGTGGAGAAATAGGGCACTTCGCAAGGGACTCTTGGAACCCTGCACGACAATCTTACAGATATCCTAGACAATCAGATCATGTGATCAAAGACTGTTCGGTACTGATAACAAAGATGCAGGAAAAAAAAAATACTCCAACGCAGAATGTACAAAGGGTTAAGGAAAAACCACGTTATTAGGGACCCAGTATTAATGTCATTACGTGCAGTGGCATGGCTATTGGAGGAGCTGAGGAAAGAGCTGTAGCTGAACTCCTTATCCGAAAATCTGCTATCAAAACAAAAAGCTTGGGCCTATAGAAGGAGAAAGAAACCTTATTATAAGCTCACAAAGACTTTACCAAGGACGAGGCATCTACTTCCAAGGCTCCAACAAACGTAAAAGCAGACGAAGAAGTCTAACCATCCCTATAGGCATGTATGAAGCTACTATGCAACCAGAAGGGAGTAGAGAATCTTCAAGCACTGACAGAGAGTTGCGCAGAAAAAAATGAGCCTCCAACAAAAGTTAAAGACGTTCACAAACTTTACAATCATAAGAAAAACACTGGTCGGGAAATGCGGCTAACTGCGCAGATTGGCGATTATGAAATGGATCAGGTCATCCTGGATCTGGGATTCGATGTGAATATCCTTCCCGAACAGATGTGGCAGAGGATGGGAGAACCTAAGCTAGAATGGTTTACAATAGAGCTGTGCATGTCTAACCAACATAAGATCATACCGTTGGGGAGACTATCAAAGATTATGGTAGATATCACAGGGGTTAAGGTATACACGGATTTTGAGGTAATTCAAATTGTAGAAGATGCGGACCCTTATCCTGCGCTCCTAGGACTGGATTGGGCTATAGGCATGGGAGGAATTATAAACTTGAATAAAAGGAGCATGGTTTTGAGAATGAGGGTACGAGAGTAATAGTCCCTCTAGACCCAGCAAAAGGAGAACGGTATACAGAACTCGTGCGCGAAGAAGATGACGTGGATCATATATATAAACTAACCACCTAGGATGAAGATTGTATTAATCCTATGACTGATGGCATGCTTTACTGGGAGAAATACAATGAACGCCACATTGACTTCGATGGGGAGATCGAAAATTGGCAGAACCGGTTACATGACGTATCTGCACTACGGTGTCTTAGGATCACAAAGAGCTTCCGGTGCATCTCCTGAGAGGTAAGAGAGCTACCTTACTTTGATGGTTCTGGTAGTACTAGGGATTTTATTAGAGCATTCGAAGCAGAAGTACCAAGGGAGTGAAGAGTGTGGGCGCTTAACCTAGCCATGGGTGTGACCCCTGCGCGATGGTGGGAGACTCATAAGGGAAATTTTAAGGATTAGGAGGAACGTCATAGGATGATGATCCTACAGTTTGAACCCCCATTCACCTATGCATGGAGACTTTCCTTGGCTAGGGAGACCCGCGCAAGCACTTGTCCGTGTGGATGGAGGTGTGGTGTGAAAGGACCAGGGACGAATGGGTCGACCTGTTCATTCATGCCTTGGGGCCAATCCCTACCACATGGTATTTGGATGTAGAGATACATCAACACACCCACCACTGGGAGACCATGAGGGACGATTTTTTGGGGAAGTTTGGATTGATAGGCAGAACTAAGGAATTAGACGAAGCCCTGCAAGACATAGATGCCCTAGTATTTGATGAATCACACCCTCGCGTAGAGTATGGGGAACCAACTTGGGATACACAGATGCAGAATATTGCTAACTGTTGCAATCTATCAATGGAGGAATGCAAAAATGTCTCGCGAAATATCACTATCCCAGAATTGGAGGGTGAACGCGCAGTTGTTTGACCCCCACTGCTGACTGTCGATGTGACCAAGCCTCTTAAGCTAAGGGAAGTCAACATTGGAAGAGAAGAACAACCTAAGATAGTGATAATTGGGGATTACTGGGATGATGATACCATGGGGAAAGTCACAGAACTTCTCACAGAGTACCATGACCTCTTTCCTATGAAATTCTCAGAACTCAAAGGTATTACAGGGGACCTGAGGGTCATGCGAATCACTTTAAAACTGGATGCATGCCCTGTCAAGCAGTGGCCTTACCAATTGAACCCCAAGTATAAGCAGAAATTCAGGGAAGAAATTGACAAAATGCTAGCCGTAGGTATCATCAAACTAGTAGAAAATTCAGATTGGGTAAGCCCTATGGTGGTCCAAAAGAAAAATACTAAAGGAGAAATAAGAATCTGTGTTGACCTGCATAAGCTGAATGATGCTTGGGTACATGATCCCTTAACTATGCCATTCTCTGATGAAATCCTCGATAGTGTGGGAGGGCAGGAAGCATACTCGTTCACTGATGGGTTTTCGGGCTACCATCAGATCAAGATCGCACCTAAAGATCGCAGCAAAACTACATTCACCACCGAATGGGGATCCTTCCAGTACACCATCATGTCATTTGGGCTCAAAAATGCGCCTAAGATCTTTTCGCGAGTAGTGGTCGCAGTATTCAAGGAATTCATTCACAAGTTCTTGGAGGTATACTTTGATGATTGGACAATATTTGGATTGATAAAGAAGCATGTCTTGAACCTGCGCATGATGTTGGATGCCTATAGAAAGCACCAGATTTCCCACAATATCAAGAAGTGCATATTTTGTGTACCTTTCAGGATCTTGTTGGTCCACATAGTCTATTGGGAGGGACTGATGGTTGACCCTACAAAATTTGTAGTTATCATCAACTTAGCAGTGCCTACAAATGAGAAATAGTTGCGCTCCATCCTCGGGCACACAGGCTACTATGGGAAGTTTATTTAAGGGTACACATTGATCACAACATTCATGGAAAATTTTCTAAAGAAGGATGTTTCATTTTTTTGGGATGCAGAGTGTTAGAAGATATTTGAGCTACTCAATGAAAATATGGTCTCTGCACCTATCTTCATATTTCTTTACTGGGCGAAGGTTTTCCATGTCCATGTGGATGCTTTTGTGATTGCCCTAGCAGCTGTCCTGACACAACCCGGGGAGGGGGACATTGACCACCTGGTTGTGTTTTCTAGTAGAAAAATCTCTAGCGTGGAGCGTAACTACTCCACTATTGAACACGAGGGGCTGGAAATGGTGTATGCCCCGCATAAATACCGACATTATCTGCTGGGAGGGCACTTCAAGATGTTCACGGATCACTCAGCTTTTAAGTATCTAGTCAATAAGCTTGTGTTGGGGGGGGGGGGGGGGGATTTTCCGATGGTTACTGTTATTCCAAGAATATGACTTTGAGATAATTGTGAAGCTGGGAAATTAAATGTTGGACCAGACCACTTGTCTCGAATCAAGAGTGGTGAAGAACCAACCAACAAAGAGGAAGAATTTCCGAATGCATATCTATTTTCTATTAAGGTGGTTGATAAGCACTTTGTCGATATTATTCAATTCTTAACTACGGGGATGGCACCTACAGAATATTTGGTACAACAGAAAAAAGAGCTGGTAACCTGCGCAACTGACTTTACCATCATCGCGGGCCACTTGTATAATTTGGGAGTTGATGAGGTACTGCGAAGATACGTTATGGAGCATGAAGGACAAACCATTTTATTAGAATCCCATGGAGGCATAGTAGGAGGTCACTACAGAGGGAAATCGACGGCACAAAGGATCTTAAGAGCTGGGCTGTGGTGGCCCACACTGCATAGCGACTCTTACGACTATTGCAAAGCCCACGACACATGCCAAAGGACTCGAAGACCATTGCGTAGGGATGAAATTCCCTTATAGCCACAGATGGCCCTGCAGACATTCAATAAATTGGAAATAGACTTCATTAGGCCTATCAACCCACCAGGTAAGAAGACAGGTGCCCGCTACATCATTACTGCGACTGATTATGTAACCAGATGGGCGAAAGCGTAAGATGTGAAGGATTGTACTACAGATACCACTGCGCACTTTATTTTTGAACATATTATAACCAGGTTTGGCTTTCTGAAGATCTTGATGAGCAATATAGGTATGCATTTCATTAATGAAATGACACAAGCTTTGACTGAGGAGTTTCTAATCCACCATGCAAAAATTACCCCATATCACCTACAGGCAAATGGAACGGTAGAATATTTTAATAAAATTCTAGAATAGGCGCTTACCAAGGTCTGTAATGTCGATCGAACCGATTAGGACGTGCACGTCTCATTAATCCTTTGGGATTATCGGACCACGTGCAATAAATTGACTAGGAAAACACCGTTTCGGATGGTTTATGGAAAGGAGGCCATTATGCCCATGGAGTATATGGTTCCTAGTTTGTGCATCGCAACCTTTAAAAACATGGAGGAGCCCAATATCATGGAGGAATTCTTATCGCAGCTAGTCGCCTTGGAAGAAGATCGATTCATTGCTAATTTTCATCAACAAGCTCAAAAGGCCCGAGAAAAAGCTTGGCACGATAGGCATATCTGATAGAAGTCGTTTAAAGAAGATGAGCTAGTATTATTATATGATAACCAGTTTGCGCGCCACCTTGGGAAGTTCTGCCAACATTGGTTGGGACCTTATATTGTAATAGAAATTACGAATGGTGGTGTAGTGAGATTAGATACGCTGAATGGGGACCCCCTGCTTGGATATGTTAATGGAAGTTGTTTCAAATGATACCGGACCAACTCAATGCAGACCAAATGACTATATGGCTGGAGTAGCTATATTGGGATGGATACGCGGAGGCAAGAGGAAAAATGTAGGTAGGCTCGTTATATGCACAGGGTTTGAATATAGGTCAGGGAGCATGGGAAGGTGCGTTGGGAGTGCAGGGGTAATACACAGTTAGGAAAACTAGCCGTTGGAACAATACCACTGGGTAAAAAGCCAACTTTACCGTTGGAAGGAATAGGCAGTAGGAAATTAATGCGGCGATTTCCAAAGATTTTTTACCATTTCCTTGATGGTAAGTTTTAGCTAATTGTCATCTGAACATTTCTCCCTATTCAAAGCTATAAATGGAAGAGGGCAGCTCAGAATTGGGTTCTGCATGTCTTGAAAATCTTATGCCTTGCAAATTTCCTTCACTATTATGCTTTGTTCATGTCTGGGCGTGCTACCCCCTCTGATAGTAGCAACCCCGAGTTCATCTTCCAAGTAAGAATGATTGTGACCAATCCCATTGAATCATCGCAGACCGTGGCCTCTACTGAGACAGCATATGATGAAGTATTGGAGGTCACCCCTAAGGTCGAAGAATTCATGTCCACACCAACCAAGGAGAAGCAGGTGGAGAAAAAGAAGAGTAAGGGGAAAGGCCAGGAGCAAGGGTAGGGGAGGGCTACGAAATGGGTTGGGGGGAAGCCGCGCACCACCCCTCGGAACATGTGAAGTGATCTCTTTCTGCTTAGGAAGAAGCTCAGCTTGCTGCCACAATCACATGGCTACCGCCCTATGTGCAGCCTCGAAGGCCCTCAGTGCACATGCCCAAGAATCTCGAGGGTTTGCACTCCTATCCGCAAATGCTGGTAATTCCAGGTGAAGTCCCCAAAATTGGAGAAGCATTCGGGAAGCTCTCCTAAATTAAGTTCGATGATCACGACCTTTCCAAATTGGAGGCCTTCCTAGAATTGGCACATGAGATGTATCTCGAAAGAGTATTGGAGGATGATGTGCTAAGGGTCGTAACAATGCCGTGGGCATGAAGGTTAGAAGGATCTGTATTACTAAACTTGCTATGGATACCTAACTTTGGCCAATACAATGTAACCGACCAAGTTGTGCCACAATTTATAGCCCTGATGCATGACGGTAGCTTGTGATCTAGGACCACATTCCCATCGATGCCACCCTAATTCACCACATTACGGGTCTCCCCATGGAGGAGCCGAATCCCATGGAGTGTTTCAGTAAGAAGTACTAGCAACAGATCACCGACAAGGTACGAGAAGACTACCATGTAGAGTGAAACACCAGAGGGTTCATAATCAACATCATTGATGACCCTAGAGTGCACATGGGTACCCTACTGCTGGCTTGTAAAATGATGTGAAAGTGTTAGGCTGCAACTGTCCCTGCCTATGTGATTCAACTTGCTGGCCGCTATGAAAACTGGGTCTACTTTAAGTGGTCGTAGTTCCTCTGCAATGAGTTTTTGGAAAATGTGCGCAAGGCCCAGGACCACAGGATGGAATTCTATTACTTTTAACTGCTGCTCCTAATTTCATTGGTTGCATGGGAAGCCCCTAAAGGATTGGTCCTCCCTGAGCTTGAGCCAGAAATGTGTGAAGGGGTGTGATACACAAACTTATCGGATTCAAAGGATGAGCAGCGTATTAAGGAAAAAAAAAGTATTTTGGGTATTGTTTTAGAGCACGCTTCCAGAAGAAATTCACTCCCGGCCACGCTTGTCGCTGATGGTCTACGAAAAATATAAGATCATTGCATCATTCCAGGTTATGATGCACAATGTGCATATTCGGGGCCGTAAGGATCCAACTTGGATGTCACTGCCTTACATGGTCGTTGATGAGGAAATCGATCGACTCATCACCACTTGGCCACCGCATTGGAAATTGGGATTTAAATCAGCCACGTTTGACACTGTTGGTACAAGCACAGTCTCGAAGACCCCCACCCCACCTGATACTGCCAATAATTTTAGAAGGCTGTGGCCCGGAAGGCTCTACTAGGAAGAAGGTTCCCTAGGTGCAGTGCAGGGCGTGGAGTAGGAATCACAGCAGGACATGGAAATTGAGCGTCTGGATGTGCAGGGTGCTAGTTCCCCACATGGCACAAAACATACAACCAAACATCTCAAGGGCGAATGAATGAAACATCCGACTACGAGGCCCGGTAGGGAGATTGAGGTTACCTTAACCGATGAAGATTTGGAGCAAATCGCAAATGCGGTCACCCTCGCTTCAGAAGATAGATGGTTGGCCTTGGAAGAGCAGCAGAATGTTGTAGTTGCTGCATTATAGTCTAAGATACGAGCTCTTTAGCTCAAGGTCGATACCCTACAGACGAGTGTGGTTCAAGTGAGGTTGTGTCAAGCGACCACCACTGAGTTTATCTCCACAATAGAGATTCACCTTTGCCCCCTGTCAGGCGCAAAAATCACTCTAATTTCACCTGCCTTATGTGTGCAAGTGCAGGCCTGCGCAGAAGTACATATGGACTTGGCCCAGCTTCCGCACGAGCCGTTGCAGGTTCTCCACACATCCCTCTTTGAGGAAATCCAACACAGAGACCGCTGGGTGCAGCAAAATCTAAGTACAACCAAGCAAAAAATCGTTGAGAAGACTACTGAGGCATCCTAGGAACAAGTTGCGTGCATCCTTACTGGCATGCAGTAGATCGAGTTGGAGTGTTTGATCAACAGACTATGCGCAGATGTGACTGAAGACATTCCAACCTCTAATACCCCCCAAGCTAAGATTGAGGGGCTCGTCGCAACCATGAAACCTTCTTGGACTGATATCTAGAATGTTAAGACTGAGATGGAGTAGCAAATTGTTGCACTGCAAGCTAAGATGCAGCCGGAAACTCCTCCTAAGGTACGTGCCAAGAGAGTTGCGTTGGTCACAGAAGCTACGAACACCATTACAGCTCAGATTTCTCAGGGCACCAAATTTATTTAGATAGCTATGCAGTTGTGGTCTAAGGTGCAGCGCGACCCTCTCTTGCATGAATTTACCCAAGAACTGCACCAATAGGAAGAATAATTCGAGCAAATGGAGGCTACAATGCCTACTCTAATCCCCGCTCAACGCCTGGAACGTCTACGATCCATCCATGCGCTCAGAGATGACCTGGAATGGATTTGACACAAGAATAAGGTTCTGAGTGACCATCTCAAGCCATGGGCCGATGAAGCCCTCAAGATATCTCACGACTTGGATGTTGCGGTCAAACAGCTGAATCAGACCTTGGAGAGTGTCAATGCTACCACTGAAGGCCCAAATTTATAGACGTTGGTGGAAATTGCATAGAATAATGCCACGCAGAGCGAAGGAGTGTTTCCCCCTCTGGTCAATGCCATTAAGCAGCTCCAGGAAAATATGCAAACCCTAGGACCACTGTGACTCGGGATGAGTCACAATATTGTGTTGGGGGTCTGTTGGGACAGGTCCCCTAGTTGCGTTTTGATATGTCCCAATGCTATGTTTTGATATATTTTTGTAGTAATTAGTCTTGCACAAGGGCTTTGGGGTGGGTCAAAGCCCCCAATGTATTGTAATGGGTCAAAGGGTAGACCTAGAGTCCGCAAACCATGGTTTGCAGACCACAGGATAACACAGGCTATGATGATATAAATAGATAGATAGTTTGAGTCTAGAAGTAAGTAAGGTTGATGCTACGTATGAACTATTGAGATCTATTTTGGGTAGTTTTGGGTAAGGACTCCTACTGGCTGTGTGCATGGAGATCCTCAGTCCTGTTCTCTGCGGACCCCGCTGGCTATGTGCGTGGGCTATGACTTGGGTTTGTAACTTATTTTTGGACATCAATGAACACGGAATCTATTATGTTATATGAATTGGTTGTATTTACTACTGAAGTACTTCTATTTTATATGAATTAGTCGCAATTATGTCTGCAATATATGAATTAGCTGAGATTGTGTCTGTAATATATGAATTAGCTATGATTGTACTACTCTATGATGATAATTACTGATGCGCATGTGGATGCAAAGGTGTTGATACAATCTGCTTAATAATAGTAGCTTGGTTTATGTTTTCATGCTGGTTATACTGTAAAGGGCTTGATAATAATTCTGCAAACTTGATAGAACTCAGCCAAATCTACCTTAATTACCCACTCTCTCCCAAGGTGCAGAAACCTAGTTCCTGCACCCACCCATACTACTTCGGGTGAGACCTTGGCCTGCAAAATTAGGTCATTTCTGAAAGGGCCAGTAGTATAGGGGTCAAGACAATAGGTACCTGCAATGGCTAATAGAAGACATAAAACGATATAAAGGCATATGATTTATTCATGTTAAACAAATTGAATCGATTGTATTTGAAAATACATATATAAACATTGTGAACACATGTATTAGGAAAGGAAAAAATATCTTTATTGTATAGTAGAAGGAGAAGTTATAACCAGTGTGATCGATTCAATGTCAACTTGATCCATCTTTAGTCATATCCTCATCACATCAGCAACATCACTCCAGCAGCATAATATTACATGAAAAAAATACCTCAAGAGTTGTGATATTACCAACATAAATATACTAATTCAAATTATTTCTCTCTTGTGCACTATGATCAGTGCTCAATTTATAAGAAATGGAGGTGATTTAGCATTAATTGGTTATTGAATGGATTTTCCAAAATTGGATGAATAGGTTTCCTTGTTTAATGGAATAGGAGGGTAAGTGGTTTAATGGCTCCAAGGTGTTCATATTTGAAGTTATCAGAGAGTGTGATAGCCAGAACAACTTCTAGAAGCCACTAGAAGGTGGGAAGGTTCCCTGAATCCTATGAATAATTTGCTCCCTGTCGACCAACACACTCTAAAGTGGGCCTAGATCCTCTGCAACGCAGCCTTTCATGGGAGTAGATGCTTTGCACAGTACTTATAGCAGTCTAGGGGTGCGTTGATGGCTCAATGGAGCACTTCAATTGGACTTCAAGCAGTGAAACTTTCATGGAAGAAGAACATACGATGGGATGACTTGTTTAAGGCATGTAGGAATTTATTTAGATCATGATAAACCCTAATTTATACTGATCTAGTTTTTGGGAGTGATGCCCAAATTGACTTGTAACAGCTTACCCCTAAGCATGAAGTCAAAAATGATAATGCTGAATGATATTATTTATGACGGGATGAGTAGGATCTGAAGTGGATGTCGACTTACATTAATTACAGTACATTACATCATGATATATTTTTCATATTGGACATGAATTTCTAAGGGAGGCATACCCATACTCATCACATAAACTATCATAACATCAGAAAGTTGTCTACAGATATAGACCCATGATAGGATGACCATCTGTGTAAATACCATCGTACGTATGATGTGGTACTACTCTTGAAACGTAGCCCGGTTGGATGAAACTAGATCTAGGGTCTTCTATACTGTTCACTCGATCAATCAAGTACGAGTATAACCATGCGAGTATGTGATCTGAAGTCGAACATGGGAAGACACCATCTCATTACCATCCAATGACATAATCTGTTAATAGACACGAGAGAAACCACCGTTGATGATAGTGGCTCTCAACGTACTACAATATAATCTGCATGGTGTGAATAGATGGTTTGATGTCGAACACCATACAAATAATTTCGGTCAAAGGCCAGTGATGTCAACCTATTACCGAAAGCGAGAAAATTTCCTTGATGTATGAAAACTTCAAGGTACTGGAAGGTTGTTTCTAAGTCAACTTCCTGGATGATGAGCTGATGTTGACAGGAAGAAACTTGTCGCAGGAGGGCCTTGATGTATCCCTTATTAGCGACATGAAACGAGAGTAATGATTTTAGAGACAGAAATGTAAATGATGAAGTAATTTTCAGGGATGGTGGTCATGAAATGAAGGTTTATGAGTATTTCAAAGGATGAGGAATAACTGAATGACTTCTCTTAAAACATATCAAAGACACTGAATGAGTTGGCAGCATTGACCCAAAACTGAAGTAATGGATGGTATGATAGACCATAGGTATGGTAGACCATCAAGCAGAAAACCCAACCCAAAAGTCATGAAGATGAAGTGAATGAGTGTCATTTCAAGAGTGACTTGCTACCATAAAGTGATTTATCCCTTTCCCATTTTCCCCAGTCATTGATGACCAGTACTTCTCTATTTTTTAACAAGCTTGAGGAAGATAACATATACTTGATGTATAATTTCACCCTTCAGGTGAATCTATCGCTATGTGATTTTTTAACGAGTCTAGAGAAAGTTAAACTCGATCTTGTCATGATGGACAAGTCCATGGCTATTTGATGTTTTAACGAGTCTAGCAATAGTGAAACTCGATCTTGTCATGATGGACAAGTCCATCGCTATGTGATTTTTTAATGAGTCTAACGACAGTGAAAACTCGGTCCTTTTTCATGTTTAGAGAGTTTGAAAAAGGGATGAAAAGAAAACTCCACAAGTTCTTTTTCGTATATTTGTTCCTCATGTCCTAAAAAGCGTAAAATAATATATGTGAGAACCTCCTAGCTATGTTTGACTACGGTGTTCCTTTTTCGTAAATAATCTATCTTGGTCCAGAAAAGGGTAAAAATTATACTGAGTAGATGTCATTTCAATTCCTTTTACGATCTCGAAAGGACAAGTTGTTATGTAGGTAAATCCTCTTTGTGGATAGAGACGATCCCTCTAGCCCTAGGGTGGGTCTAGTAACAAGGAATCATGCTAAGGTGTAGGTTCCCAGATATTTGAATGAAAGAAAACGTGATAATATAGCCTACCTATGGTCCAATGTTGTTTCGGAAATCGTAGTGGTGATGAGAACTGCTTGCTCCTGATTCGGAAAGTCACAATCCCTTCGCTTATCGCACTTGGAAACCTGCACAAAGATCATAAAATGACAACCAAATCCCACATACTAATTTCATCCAAAATCTACTAGTTAGTTAGAGAAGAATATAATATTGCATTCGATAAAGATAAAACACAAGATGGGAATCATACAATAGTCACTTATATTAAAAGGTAGAAAGAAAATATACAACCATGCTCTGACGTTGTGGTCTCCTCCAGCGGGGCTCGGGTGAAGCACGTCTCAAAGCTCGTTGGGGAATTCGGACGGGATAAGGGACCTCTTGATGGATTTATCCTTGTTCTACCTTCTCATAACTTGGTTATTCAACTATAGCTTAGTCTCTCAAGTTCAACACTTCAGCTGTATAATTCTCTTTGTTCAGTTTCAGCTACAACTAGTTTTCATAAAGAGAGAAGGCTTGTTTATATAGAGGCAAAGGAGGAGGTTGGGATCCCTACAAATGTGGAAGGGAGGCCTATCCTTTAGGAGTGTTCCAAGGGAGGTGGAAACTACTAGCTAAAGGAGGAGGCCCATGGTTTTTTTAGTTAAACCACTCTCATTAACTCATTCCCGAGGTGGTTGGAATGGAACCTTCACCTCTATTTTTTTTTTTAAATTCATAAATAGCTTGGTGTGAGCATCACACTAGGAAAGAGCACCAAGTGGTGCGGGCTTAGTGTAAAATTCCCAGGTTGGCACGAGGAGATAAAGGGCTACTCGTGCCAAGGAAAATAAGGATTTTCACAGCTCTGCCTAGGGAAATGTCAACAAGAAGAATGTTGCCTTCATCAAAAGGGATGCAAGGATGTAATTTTCAAAGCATGACACTGTGAATTGGTCACAAAAATGACCCCCCAATGTGCAATTTGGGGATTGCAAGGACAATGACAAAATGTTGTGTAACAGATGCCCCCTAAAGCATGACATCCGAGGGAGAGGGAGGGGCAAAATGCTTTATGAGAACGCGTTTGAACCAAACACTGCTATCGGAAAACCTACAATTACAAATACAACTCATATCTCTGGTACATGAACATGTGGAATGGGCACCAACATCCATAATATAGTATAAAAAACTAAGATCTAGGTATGGACGCAACCATCCAATAGTAAAGATCAACAAATAGACTCAGGTATGGTCACAGCCATCCAATCAAAGAGTCATGCAATAAGTCATGATAATCCACAACAAACCCACAACTTGGATCTTATCAGACAAAATCCAGGGTCTTGCACTCCATCTCGACCCAAACAAGTACAATTTCTAGCATGCGAATGTATGAGCTAAAGTCGAACATGCAAGAAAATCGCTTGATTACCAGCCAATTATGAAAGTTGTTAACAGGCGCGAGAGAAACCACCAATAATGACAATGGCTCTCTAGGTACACAAGGTACAATCCATAGAATGTGAACAGTGATCTGGCATCAAACGCCCATGGAGTTAGTCGATCGAAGGCCAATGATATGGACCTTGTGTCGAATGCGAAGAACCTGCCATTAAGGCATGCAAGCTCCAAGGTACCAGAAGGGAGTCTCTAGATCAGATTCCTAGATAATGAGCTGAAGTCGACAGGAAGTGATATAGTCGAAGGAGGGCCATAATTTTTCCCACATCATCGACACGAGATAGAGGAATATGATGTTTGTGAATTAGGACCAATAGAGAATCAGAGGGAGGTTGAAAAACTGCAGAGGCGAACTTCTCTTGAACATATCAGCAACATGACACTAGATTTGGCCGTATTTGAAATGAAAGGATAGGCGGCCATGATGGCATGGAAAAGAGAAAATGAGAGGTCAAAAGAGATTACCTAAATCCATGGAGGAAAAAATGACGAAATGAGATGTCCCCAACCCGACACGAATGCAAACAAGTGCCATGTTCAAGAGCGACATACTGCCAACACAACTAAAATCTGGTTCCATTTTCCCCCACCATTTCTGGTGAGTACCCAAATTATTTTTGAAAACAAGCTTGAAGGGGATAGCATATGCTTTCACTTTAAGTTTGTCCTTCAGAAAAATCTATCCTAGTACATTTTACGAGCCCTAGGAAGGAGGAACTCGAATAACGTCATGGTGACGAGGTTCGATGTCATCAGGGTTTAACGAGTCTAACAAAGGGAGAACTTGACATCTTTTCATGTTTAGAGAGTTTGAAAAGAAGGCAGAAAAGAAAACTCCAGTAGTCCCTTTTCATAGGTAGTCTCAGAGAACCTCTTAGTCGCGATAGGCTAAGGTATTCCTTTTTCGTAAATAATCCATCCCAGCCCAAAAAAGGGGTAAATGTATACTGGGTAGATATCGTTTCATAGCCATTTAACGAGTTCAAAAGAACAAGCGTCTCGGAAATATTTTCAATTTTAGAGAGTCAGAAAAGAGCTGAAAGATGACTCCAACAGTGAATTTTTTGTGTTTTTACTGAGTCCGAAAAAGTATAAAATATAACTCGTTACTTCATCCTTGTTGCATAAAAACCTGTTGCTACACAAGAGACATGTGTAAAGCCCATTTTTCAAAAATAATATCATAAATAGTAGAAAAAAATGCCTTAAAACCTAATTAGGGTTGTGAAAAGTTATAAAATGCCAAAAATAGTAAAAACAATTACTTTTCACTTTTACCTCTTGTGGAGCAATTTTTACCCATTTTACTGTGCAATCTTGCGGCGACGATAGCGACCAATCCAATACATCAATCGAAAATCCGTCAACTCCAGGTAAGAGTCGAGATCCCTCTTGTCATTTTAAGCTATTCCTTTCTTCCTACATTTGTCAATTTTGAATTTGGGAGGAGAAATTGCAAAATATAGGGTTGCGCAGTCGGTGCGGGTTTCGTGCATAGAGTCGTGCCACCGCCCTATTTTTAACATTAGGGCGCGCCAACAGCACAACGCAATTTCAAGAAAAAATACTTAAAAAATGTCCCAATTTTTTACAAATTCAAGGACAAATATTGACCAATATCACTTGTATGTGTGTGTTTGTAGGTAGAACAGAGAAAAATGGTCATTGAATGGAAAGAACAGGAACATAGTGAGGAAGATGAATTAGCCATGGAAAATGAGGGTGTTATGGAAGCCCTCAAGAACTGTGGTTTGAAAAAATTCATCCTCACACCATGTCTCCAAGCCCAACCAGAATTGCTAAAATATCTTATCATTATATGGGATGAAGATCAAGAGAAGTTCATCCTACGGGATCAGGAACTCGAGATTGATGTTTCCGATGTGTACTTCATCACAGGATTATCACGGAGAGGTGCAACACCACTCCTAAACGACACTCGACCCTGCATGGAAAACATGTCCATGGTGATAAACAGAGTATGTCGAGGAGCGCAGAAAGGAACCGGTAGTGGGGAAGTTGATATACAAACTATCACGGATTTGACACTACACGTGGTATTGCATACCATTACTCGTGTTGCGGGATCGCAAGCACTTCACGAAGCAACGAAGACACAGTTACTTCTTGCTGTGAACTTCATGGC
Source organism: Pinus albicaulis (assembly GCA_034641835.2). Taxonomy (NCBI): domain Eukaryota; kingdom Viridiplantae; phylum Streptophyta; class Pinopsida; order Pinales; family Pinaceae; genus Pinus; species Pinus albicaulis. The sequence continues at coordinate 661,721,452 of CM076579.1, read as the reverse complement.
ACTGACCCTCTTTAACTAGGCAGAGGTAGTGACCATAAACATGAAGAACCAATTAACAAAATGCAAGAAGACCAAACTGAAACAATTTGGGTATGGATCCATCCTGGTATTTTTCTTCTTGGAACGATTACCAATTTTTCAGCGACAGGAGGTTATAGTTCTGAATTCACCAGCGAGAGAAACTCGGATGGCCCGATGGGCAGCACTGATGCCAAGGGCAGGGGGCAGCCAACAGATGTCTTGGAGGCCAAATTTTTTTTATTGGCTCCATCAACAACTGATTGTCATGGAGGATTGGCCCTACTCTGGCATAGACTTCACTGGTGACCCAAACCTCCCACTCCCTGAGGGAGAAGATTGGGATAAAGATTTGGGTAAGAATCAATTTTAGATTTTATGAGTATATGATTTTTTTTTCTTATGTATGTTCTGAAATTAAATCCATATGATGCAGATGTTGGCCCAGAGAGACCTGCCGGCATGTCACCAATAGCGAGGCGAGTCCCTCACAATTTCGACCCTCAAGGTGAGGGTAGCGAGGAAGATGAGATAGTGTGCAACCTGGAGGGGATCACCCAAGGAGTCTTAGATTATGAACATTTTGATGATGTTCCTCACGCCTATCAGAGACACACAGTAGGAGTGTCTAGCCGAATCCACTGCTTGCTGAGGTGGCTAGTACGAGCTGTGACATGTTTTCAGGAGCATCATGCTAATTAGACACCTAGTTTTATTTTATCTGCATATTTTTGCGAGACATGATGTCTCTGGATGTAATAGAAACATACACATATTTTTTGATGTTATGATGCACACAGTTGAAAATATGTGATATAATATATTAATATATATATATATATTTCCTTACATGGATCTTTTTACATATGATGATGTTTTTACAAATTATGCAGATGTCTATCTAATACAATGTTAGCGACCGTATCAGTTAACGTTTTCATTCGTCTAGGAATATGTTGATAAGTAATGAAATCAAAATGTCTTTCTAATAAACGAATACGTAATTACAATCTCAGAATGTGCGGATTTATAACTGAATAATGATTATTGAGTTGTAGAACAACAAGATGTGAATCTAGATTTACAAGCAATGCACGTATGCCGAGATTAATTGACTCAGTTAATAGCTCAATGACACCGCTATATTCAGCGACATTGTTTGTAGTTCGTCCTAGACAAATACCTTGTAGGTCTATCAACTCATTAGCAGGATTATAAATTACCTTGGCTGCTGAAGACAAATTCCTGGTACTGCGAGAAGCACCATCCGCGAAACTGACATAAGGGGAAATAGACATATGCACGATAAGCAAGACCCAATAAGCAAGAAAACTCTCAAAAAGGACACCAAACCCAAAAACATGTAAAAAAATGAAAATAACACCTATGTACACCTGATATGCACAAATGAATCATGCATACTATTTTTTGAGATACAACCCATTTATGGGTTGTTCAGGAGGATGGACTTCGTAGTCAATTAGCTCATAGGCCCCATTTTGCAAAGCACCTTTAATGATGTAGGGCCCATGCCACATAGGTTGAAATTTACCTTCCCCCAGCTTATCATGAGATTGGTCATATAGGAGGACGAGATCTCCTTCAATGAAAGAACGAGGGGAAATTAATTGATCAAAATGAGATTTGACTCGCTTCTTTTGTGCCTCGATGACCAAAGCAGCTAAGCAAAGAGTTTCATCTAACCTCTCTAAGTAAAGGAGATGCTCTTATTTTGGTGAAGTTTTAGGCAGTAATTCCATAGCTAGCTTGAGCGAAGGTATTTCACATTTAATCAGAAGAGTAGCTTCCAGACCGTAAACCAACTGAAAAGGGATGAATCCGGTCACACTCTTCACTGAGGTTTGGTATGCCCAAAGGGTTGAAAATAACATGAGATTCTAGTTTGATTTGTGGATCCCAATCGTACGTTGAAGCATTGTGACAAGAAATTTGTTCACGGCTTCAACCTGGCCATTAGCTTGAGGGTATTATGGTGTTGAGCTGTCGTGACATAGACCCAACTTAGAAGTCAACTCTACCGCCATATAATGCCGAAAATGGGAACCATGATCATTAATGATGGCTTGAGGGACACCAAACCTAGAAATAATATGATTGAATATGAACTGAGCAGCTGTCTTACCGTCAGCAGAAAGTGTAGGAATTTATTCGGCCCATTTGGTGAAGTAGTCCACGACTACGATGATATAAGCATGCCCCCTGGTCGAGTAAGGGTTACACGTCATAAAATAGATGCCCCATTTGGTGAAGGGACCAACAGTAATGACAAGGTGAAGGGGAACATGTGGCGCATGCATCTTGCGTTGATAAATTTGGAAAATCATGGCATTTATGAACTACGACAATACAGTCTTTGAAAATGGAAGGCAAAAAATACCCAGCACAAATTATATTTTGTGCAGTAGCGTAACTAGACATGTGACCACCACAGGTGCTACTGTGACAATCATTTAACACATGGATGTTCTCGACAATTCCCGGCTTCATGGAAATTTCATTAGGCATCGTCTGTGTGATATTACTCATGTTACCTTCTGTAGAGATTTCATGTGTCATAAATGGAATTTGAAGCAGTGGAGAAGGGAATTGAGATGCAAAATGCTCAAGACATGTAGACATAGCCCTGAGGCTAGGCATAAATGAAGAACGATGATGATCATCATCCCACAGAAAATATTCGAGAGACACGGTTTCCACGATAGCTTCGAAACACTTCTTTCAAAGGATCCAGCGAGTCTAAATCGTCGAGCCATGGGGATTGAGAATACACGTCAAGAGAAAAGCTCAAAGGAGCACTATCAGAAGGTGGAGTATCTGATGCAGAAATGAGTTCACAATAATCGATTTCAATCAGACTCAAAGGCATCGAATCTCCATATGAATCAACCTATTCAGGCGAAGGAATAATCCACGGGTCATTTGACTGAGAGATCATATTAATTTAAACAATATTTGGTGGTGAAAGGGGAAAAATACCCATGAGGGCTGGATATTTGAAGAGACTCGACCCAACACTCTCGAAGGGATTAGGAACCTTATCCACATACGAAACGTTGTTCTCAGAAGAATAGGTGATGAAAGACAATTGATCGACAGTAACTATTTTTGCCTTGTGTGAAAATTTCAAAACACGGAAGAGGGTAGACGGAACGCAAAGCATAGCGTGAGTCCAACTGCAACCGAGTAGAAGATTGTAATTGAGTTTAGCGTCAAATACTTCTACTTCAACATTGATTTTTTTCCCTTTTAATGTAATTGGAAAACTTGTGAGAACACCCAAAGGTTTTGATTCCCTTCCATCAAATGCTTCAAGGGAATTTAGCGAGGAATTAAGGGCTGGAGAACCAATGGCCTTCCAACATGAAGCTGACATGACATAGGTTGATGCACCTTCATCCAAAATGACTCGATGGATGTCGAGACCATTAAAAATGACTTGTATAGTGAGCGCAATCTGATGTGGAAGTCATGGGAAGAAATTCTCTAGATCGCAAGTGAGAAGGCTAGTATCAGCAGGACCAACCTCACTGATTGTAGATAATAAATATTTCCGTTGAGATGGAAAACTCTGGAGTACTTCTAATGTGGACATCGCAGACGACGCCTATGCTAAATCCTCAACAATAATGTAATGTTGAATAGCATGGGCGTTGGGATTACAAGAATATTTCTAGAGAACACCTTTGGAAGGTGATCGTACAACGGGTTCAGCACTGGGCCTTTCAATCTCAAGAGGGTCGGAAATAGGCGGGGGAGGAGGACCATCAACGATCTTCTTCCCCATTTCCTGATACAACCCTGCATAATATTTTGACCAAGTAGCAATGGAAATGGATGCAGAACCGTTTATTATGAACACTTGAGAGCTATATGAAATAGATGATTGAGGCTGCTCCACCATCTGGTTTTGCTGAGATGGAAAGGTTCTTTAAGAACAGCAGGAGTACCCTGATTTCCTTTGAGAAACTTACTCACTTCAGACCGTCGAGGACAGTCTTTGGTGTAGTAGTCTTCATCACAAATCAGACAGGGATACCTCGGCTTACGCTGTGAACCATCATCAACACGAGATTTGGACGAATCTGGTTTCAGGGCATCGGCCTTGGTCTTTCCTTTACCCTTATTTTCCCCTTTAGAAGTCTTATCTGGAGGATTTTCCTAAACGGAATTGACCTCCAAGGTTTTACCATGATTCGAAATAGACTGAGGAGCAATATCATTGGAAGAATTGGACTTTTTCTTCCCAGGGTTGGAGGAAGAAGACTTACGCAAAGTCTGAGACACAGAACTAATAATACCGTCGACGGATGGGGTTGCTGGTGTAGTAGAGGTTCCAGGTCAAGGGGCATCAGTAAAAATATCATATACTATGCCCGATTGAGAGTACACAAGATTAAGGTATTGGGCACAAGCAATGGCCTATTCCTCGGTTACACATGCCCCCATGGCTATGTCTTTCGCAATTTTATTGACAAAGGAGGTAGTGAACCAATGGGTAAGAATCGTATCAGGAATTTCAAACTTGGTCAAGTGACGAAGACGTCTCTATTCATGAATATGGTCTGAGATATGAGTCGCGCATTATTGTTTCAAGGAGGTGAGGAGATGCGTCTCGGCTTCATAACGAACCGGTAACTAAAAATGAGTAAGGAATGCCATAGCGAGAGAGTTGAAATCTTGAAAGATACCATGAGAGAGCTCAATGTACCACTTAGCAGCACCACCAGTAAGATTCTGCTGGAAAATACGAAGTCGAATGGAATCATCAAACCAAGAGTTAGAGGAACACAAGTGGTAATCATAACATGTGATTGGGGGTCTTCTCCGGACTTGCCCTAAAATCTGGGACAATCACCAGGAACCTTAGCCAGAACCGGAGGCCAATACGAGTTGTGAAGAATAGGATCATTTTTCAATTTTGACACATTTGGTAACTCCAACGTAGCGAGAAATAGTAGTTTAGGGTTAAAAGGCATAGCAAGTCCTTGATAGAACTCGAACTTGCATTCCATCCTGTTTGAGAAAAAATCTGCCCCCATGGGTTCTGTGCTGAAGGATTTGGATGATATGGGGGATAATCTGAATAAGTCTGTTGATATTGAGGATACTGATTCTGAGTATACCATCGAGGTCCTTGTTGAGGATTTTGTAGTGGAATGTAAGTATGGCCTTGCGGTTGATTATACGACAACTAAGATTGAGGGTGATAAGTAAAACCTTGAGGCACACTATATACTGGTTGATATTGACCACGAGGATAATAAACACCTTGGGGTTGAGCTGGCTGTTGATAAGTGGGTCCCCCTTGAGCTGAATAAACAAGGTAAACTGGCTGCTGAGTAGACTGAATAGGCTACTGAAATGTAGGACCCTGCTGTGAAGCAGAGTAAAATCATTGTTGAGCAGACCAAGACGGCTGTTGGGCCAGTTGAGTAGGTTGCCCCTATGGAGCAGATTGAACTGGATGCTGAGAGCTACTAGGTTTCCCTAGCTGAGAAAGTTGGCCTTATGGCTGCGATGAACCAGGTTTCCCCAGAGGAGGACCAGAGGGTTTTCCTTGTTGGCCAACGTTCGGACCAGTTTGAGTATATGATGCCAGTTGTTGGACAAAAGGTTGTCCCTGAGACGAATATATTTTCCCCCTAGGACCATAAGAAGGTCCTGCTTGAAGCAAAGGTTGACCAAAATGCCCCTGAGGTTGTCCTTGTTGGACCATGGGCTGGCCTTGTAAAGGCTAGCCCTGTGGACTGTAAGGTTGTCCCTGAGGACCATATACAAATCTCGACTAAGCTGAAGGTTGTCCCTGAAAGGTTTGTCCTTGTGGGCCAGGGGGTTGCACCTGATAAGTCCTCCCTATCTTGGGAACGATTTCATAGGGTTCATAAACAGGAACGCCACGCTCATCATAATGATGGGGAGTAGGAAACGCATATATGGGGTTACCAAAAACATCATAGTGATGAGGAGTAATATAGGGAAAATAAACAGTATTACCATATTCATCATAATGGTGTGGTGGATTAACAGTAACATGAGGATGCTGAGAAACCTGAGAGTTATGTTGATGAATAGCCAATAGATACTCTTCAAAAGTGAGGCCACCCGGTATCTCAGTCAAGGCTGCTGGTGACTGAGTGACCAGCGCAGATGTAGCCGCACAAACAGTAGGTTGAATTGGGACAGATGTAACCACAATCAACGAAGCAAGTGTCATCGGTGATGATCCTAACGATGGAAGGACTGAACTCCTTAATGGAGTAGATGCTTCCGTGGAGGAAAAGCCAGTAATAATTTGACCCAAAGACCTATATCTGGCTTGAAGCAACACCGATGATGAAGATTGAGTAGACACCTGAGTGGTGTTTTCAGGGAAAAGTTGATACTCTTCTGTAGAAACATGAATGCCATCACTACCAGTAGGACCTGATGTGTCCATGTCTGACTCCTCCGTAAGATATTCGAAAAGAATACGAGTAATAGGAGGTATAACATCAGATAAGAATGGTTATCCTGACGTAAGAGGAGGGAATTCTTCCTCGTCCCCAAAAACAGACCAAGCACTTGTGGGAGGCCAATTGAACTCAACTGGGTCATCAGCAGGAGACCGGGTATCAAGGGGTAATATCAACGAGAGAATAGATTGCTGAAGCTCGATAGGCCTAGAGGACTGAGGAGTTTGAAATGAACTGTCTGGTAAAGGACTACCTTTAGAAGGGAGCGAGGACGACGAAATTGGTGGTTTCACCACTGTGACTGCTTCTCAACAAGAAGGAAAAAGAACGATCTGAGTAAAGACTCAAAAAACCAAGGCAAACAAAAATAATCCAAGTGCTAAAACTTTTATGGGCATGTGATTGTGGGTAGTTTATTTTACGACACTGAAACCAAACTTTGTTGTTTCATGTTTTAAGAGTCAAGAAACAGGAAAAAGATGACTCTAGTCACTTTCAATGTTGAACGAGCGCGAAAGGACAAGTGCTCGATGATATTTTCAAATATAAGGAGTCAATAAAGATCAAAAATGACTACTCAGGTAATCTAAGAAAGAGGGTATGCCAGGTTTCCGTGAACTACCATATACACCTTGGTGATCAAATGGAAGAGAAATGACCAAGGACTTGACGTATGTGTAGGTAGTCTCCCCAAATGTCGTGTTCGGTGTTTCACGGTTACAGGGTGGCAGACTTGTCTTCCTATGGATAAAAGGATTGGAACCTAGAGGGGTCTCCCTTTATATACTCGAAGGTACGGGGAGCACAAGTCTGTACTAGCGCTGTTTGAAGCCAGATGTTGAACAACAGCTACTAGGTTTTAAGATGCCGGAACACTTCTCTAACTTGGACCACTAGAATATTTCATTAGGTTTCAATGTTGCCTTATGTTAATTGAAACAAATTTTAACGTTGATTTTAATATTCCAAAATTTTCATGCAGAAAATTGGAATATTAATTTTTGCTGATTTCACTTCGGAGAAGAATAAATGGGTAAGGAGGCCCATGCATACTAAAAATCTAAATAAAATCCCTCACAGTGTGAAAGGGGATCATCATTGGAGCTAGTTTTCACACCCTCATGTGTGAACAAGATCATTTGTAGGTGGACAAGGTCAAGTTTGACCAAGTCAACAATGCTGGGATAGGAGGTGGAGAACACTTAGAGAAACAACGCAGTATGAATGGGAAGAGGTTTATTTGGTAAAGGAAACCCTAATGAGTGGGACCCATGGTGAGAAGGATCTCACTTGTTTAAAAGGATGGCAAGGCAGCCATTGTAAGGCATGTTGAAGATTATTGATTTCATTGTTTGTTTAGACTTTGGGCATTCTCCTGCTGTTTAGCAGAGTTGCAATGCTGCTTAGCACAAGGAATTCCTGTTTAGGAATTCCTTCTCCTTTCAAAAGAGGCCTCTTGAGGGAGTTTCTCTTCATTTTATCCACATTCAGGCTTGAGGCCAAGCATCCTCCTTCAGCTACAGTGCAGTTTCTATTTAGAGCTGAGTTGTGTTGCAAGTTGTTGTAGTGGAGGTTACTGAACACCACTTACTGTGCTTATTTTTCAGAAGAGGAAGGCTTCTTTCCTTTGGAGGATCAGTGAGGGATCTTTTGAACTGATTCCCATCATCTTTGGCATCAGGCCAACCTTTTTTCATCACCTACATCACAATCCCTCTCATTGAATGCATTATTTTCATTGAGTATCTGCAGTGAGGGTTGCAGTATTGGTTTGGAGGATAATATATTTAGTGTTAGGATCAGCCTTTCACTTGGAAGATCCATTGGAGGAGGTATATTTAGATTGTGCATCATCTTCAGCCATCTCCATCCAGTTCCAATTCTTGAGTTGCAGCTACTGCCTTGCAACTCTGGCATTTCTGCAGATTTGCCATTTTATGTATATTTCAGACAATCCTTCTAAGGATTGATGTACTATTGTTTTTGGGGTTTTAGAGCTTTCTCCCCCATTTATTTGAGCTATAAATTTTCCTATCTATATATTAACATCATTTTGCAGCAATTACTCTATATAGACTGCGTTGTCATAGCCTGCGGTTTTGCTTATGTAGCAGTGTTCTTCATCTCCTTGTACATGTATTGTTGAGGCTTGCCTGAGTGATTTCTTCCTCAAGGAATTGTACTCTTTTTACTGCTATAACATCACTTTTTGGCTATTTTCATCTTCATATATTTAGGATTATTAAAATAACGTTGTTGCTCCATTATATGTTCTCGCATTTGTTGCAGTCCCATCAATTGGAATTTTATCAAGACAACTAGGTGTGGGAGACTTGTTTAACCCACCTAAAGGGATTTCTTTTGAGACACCTCTTGAATTTTGGTCTTAGATACATTGATTTAAGGGATCCAGTTCTTGGTTTCAAATCCTGTAGCAGCCATTCGTGGAAAATGCATTTTCCAGTCATGCCTTGCTAGCAGATCCTATTTTAAGATATTACAGTGGTATCAGAGCACCTTTCTTGGCTCAGTCCAAGAAGATCATAATGATGAAGAAGATGATCTTTCTCTCATGAATTTTCAGATCCAGGAAGGACCTCTCCAAGGAGGTCAAGAAGATGGAAGAAGGAGAAGAGGAAGGACCATGCACTTCCTATTTTCAAGAAGAAGAAGACAATCATGAAGAACACTTGGAATTCAAAATTCTAAGTGAGTACATTGCTGAATACAAATATAAACCTAGAGCCTTCAAGAAACTCTAGCTTTACCACAATTTATTCAGCTGGAAGAAGAAAGAAGACCCCACAGCTATGGGATGATGAGAGGCAATAGATTTCTATTGTCCACATTTGATGGATCACTCACATGTGCAGTAGAGGTTTGGGTGAAGAATATAGAGGCTTTCTTCCTGCTACACCCTACAGTAGATAGAGAGGTTGTAGAAATTGCAGCACTGCACCTTGAAGGTGAAGCAAGTACTTGGTGTTCCAACCATTGGAGCCATGCAAGGGTATCTACTCTTGCTGAATTTTCTCAAAGGATGATCGGAATATTTCACCAAAGGAGGGAGGAGCCCTCACCACTAGTTAAAGAGGAACATACCAGCCTTGTCATAGTCATGGAGGAGAAACCTTCATCTTTAGCAGTTGGTGAAGCCAACACCTATGAAGAGGAAACTCTTGCAGCCCTGCAAGGAGCCTCAAAATTTCACCATGGTATGCTTAAATGTCCATCTCTTGTCATTTCAGCAAATATTATGGATGGGTCTACATCATTGCATTTAGAGTAGTAGAATTGCACCGCGCTGTACAAGAGTAGTGATGGAGAAAAGAGGAACCATTCCTCATGTGAGTATTCAAAGGGAAGCTTCATTTAGGAAGCCATGAAGGGAGCAGTAAGAAGGAGTAGACATCTGGAGATAAGAAAATCTTTCTCCTCTCTAGATGACACTCTCTCAATGAGCATGCCACAGCTCAAAGAGAGACTTCTACTTGCAGCAAATCCAAGGCCTTTTTGGTTTTGGAAGGCCATTCATGAGGAGGAGATCTCATGGAGAAATTTCATCGGGGGGGCACTTCACCACATCATGGAGTGCAAGGTTCTTCAACAGTTTGAGGGGGTACTTTCCTTCTCACACTTGGATCTTCATAGATTCAAGGAGGAGCAGATAAAAGATGGAGGACATCTTTGGATGGATAACATCTCTCATGACTATGTTGGACACTTCCTGAGCCATGCACATCATGATGGGAATTTTTTTCCTACCACCTATTTGGGTCCTTATGGGATCAAATTGATCCTTGAGAAGATTTCATTTCAAAATACCATGAAGTGTAGAAATCTGATTTGGGATGATGGTAGCCCTCAATGGAGGAGTACCAAGATGGAGGATGGGAGGAGACATCCACAATTGATTGAGTGGATGTGGATGGAGAGCAAGAAGCTGGTGAGCTGCTTGCAGATTTATGATACCGGGCAGCAGGAGGCTTGGCTGCACTGGTTACTCTTGAAGGATTTTGGCCATCCCTTGGCATACACTCTTTCTAAGGGTATGTGGCAGGATGCTTGCAACATTGAGCATCAAAGAATATGGATGCATGGGGTTGATGTGATATTCATATCAATCATTATGTTTTCATCACATGATTTGTATGATGGAAGTATGAGGAAGAAGCAAAATACTTTGTTGCTTTGGGTGTTCTTGGGAGAGCAAGGGCAGATTTTCACTCACACTTTGCATGATGTTGCAAGAGAAGGAGATGGCACTATCATGGTGCAAAGGGGCTACTCCTTGGCCTTATATTATCAAGAGGTACTTCGACCTTGGGAGGGACTTCTTATGTGCAGCAACATTATTGGAGATGTCTTTGACAATCACCATGTCAAAGAATGGAGCTGTGAGTTAGCAGGAGCTTATTTGCATGGGCCAACAACGCTGTCACTTGGGAGCTTGGGGTTATTAATGGAGTATCCCCAGGATCACTTCACACTTGATGCACTTGGTGGGAAAAGAGGAGGGTAGAATGATGGAGTAGTGGATGGAAACATCTATTACATTGGTATGATGTTATTGGTTATGGTCTTCTTGACTTGGATTTCCAAGTATAAGGAGGGTGATCTTCATGCAGCATATGGTTCATTCCTCTTCATGGGAGTGTGTCATACCACTATGGAGGAGTCATTCATATACATATGCATCATATTACTCTCAACACATGGTAATAATATTGTTTTTGCATCCATGGATTATCTAACACAACATTTGGGTACTCTTACCATTCATATTCAGTGCATTGCTCCATAAGAGGGTAAGCTTTTCATTGAGCTCCATGGTCAACATTGGGCCAAATTGTATGATGGAGACAACCATCTCTTATATGGCCTTGTGAAAGTGTTTTATTTCATGTATGTTCAGTTGATGTACCTAGCCATTTGTTATTTATCAATAGATTTCATGTCATACATAATTATCCATGTAACACAAAACAACTTGCCATGTAATTTTATGAAGCAGCAGTTTGAAACTATGCTGTCACAATTGGAAAAACTATTGGTAACTTCTTGCACCACATGAAACCTTCAAAATTTTCCTCATTTTTTTTCTGATCATGATTTCATTTTCTGATATGGATCTGATTTGTATTGGAAGCATGATTGGAGGAGAGACACATTGGTCGGGTGTGTCCTTTGGGAAAAAGGATTCCCGCACTTTTTGCATTGCATGTTCTAATGGGAGCATGAGAGGAGAAATGGCCACCATAGATAAACACTTGTTTTATTTTGTTAATATGGGCCATGTGATTGATGGGATGCCATATGGTGATGATTTCCTATCCATCACATATGGGTTGATTTGGACCAGCTTGATTCACAACATTGGAGGAGAGATCTTTGGAGATCTAGTCTTCATATTGCCACTTGAAGGTAATTATTTTGCAGCCTAGGATCAACATCTTCTATAAACTTATCATAAGTGGAGAGGAGGAAAGCACAGGGTAGTCTTCTATTTCTACCATATTCAAATTTTCATCCCACCTACATTGCATGAGCTCAAGGTGGAGAAGCGTTTTCAGGAGTTGCCATGTTGGGAGGATTCCTTGCCCTGGACCTGCATGTTCTAATGGGAGCATGAGAGGATATATGGCCACCACAGCCAAAAAATTGTTTTCTTTTGTTAATATGGGCCATGTGATGGGATGCCATATGGTGATGATTTCTATCACGCTCTACGCATGGGTTGATTTGGGGCGACTTGATTCACGGCATTGGAGGAGAGATCATTGGATATCTAGTCTTCATCTTGCCACTTGAAGGTAATTATTTTGTAGCCAGGATCAGCATATTCTCTACACTTATCATAAGTGGAGAGGAGGATAGCACGGAGCAAGCTTCTATGTCTACCATATTCGGTGCACCATCCCACCTACATTGCATGAGCTCGAGGTGGAGAAGCATTTTCGGGGTGCCATGTTGGGAGGTGACTCATTTTGTATGGATGATTTCTTGAGATGGAGGATCCACTTGGGAAAGATGTTTTCCCAATACTTTTCAGTCTCCGTTGCTTGGGAGGCAACTTCTCGATTCTATCATTGCGGTTTCTTGAGGACAAGAAACATTTGAGAGGAGGACTACTGGTACCAAAATTTGCATGCGGCAAATTGGAATGTTATCTTTTCTTGATTTCACTTCGGAGAAGAATAAATGGGTAAGGAGGCCCATGCATAATAAAAATCTAAATAAAATCCCTCACGGTGTGAAATGGAATCATCATTGGAGCTATTTTTCACACCCACATGTGTGAACAAAGATCATTTGCGGGTGGACGAGTCAAGTTTGACCAAATCTTGCCGATCTTTAAGGATAGGAGGTGGAGAACACTTAGAGAAACAACGCAGTATGAATGGGAAGAGATTTATTTGGTAAATGAAACCCTAATGAGTGGGAACCATAGTGAGAAGGATCTCACTTGTTTAAAAGGAGGGCAAGGTAGCCATTGTAAGGCATGTTGAATATTATTGATTTCATAGTCTATTTAGACTTTGTGCATTCTCCTGCTGTTTAGCAGAGTTGCAGTGCTGCTTGGAACAAGGAATTCCTTCTCCTTTCAAGAGAGGCCTCTTGAGGGATTTTCTCTTCATTTTCTCCACATTCAGGCTTGAGGCCAAGAATCCTCTTTTAGCTACAACACAAATTTTGTTTAGAGCTGAGTTGTGTTGTAGGGTGTTGTAGTGGAGGTTACTGAACACCATTTCCTGTGCTTATTTTTCAGAGGAGGAGGACTTATTTCCTTTGGAGGATCATTGAGGGATATTTTGAGCTAATTCCCATCATCTTTGGCATTAGGCCAACCATTTTTCATCACCTATAGCATAGTCCCTCTCATTGACTACGTTATTTTCATTGAGTATTTGCAGTGAGGGTTGCAATATTGGTTTGGAGGGTAAGATCTTTAGTGTTAGGATCAACCTTTCACTTGGAAGATCCATTGGAGGAGGTATATTCAGATTGTGCATCATCTTCAGCCATCTCCATCTAGTTCTAGTTCTTGAGTTGCAGCTGCTGCTCAACAACTCTAGCATTTCTGCAGATTTTCCATTTTATGTATATTTCAGTCAATCCTTCTAAGGATTGATGTACTATTGTTTTAAGGGGTTTAGAGCTTGCTCCCCCATTTATTCGAGCCATAAATTGTCCTATCTATATATTAACATCATTTTTCAACAGTTACTCTATATAAACTGCATTGTCATAGCCTGGGGTTTTGCTTATGTAGCAGTGTTCTTCATCTCCTTGTACATGTATTGTTGAGGCTTGCCTAAGTGATTTCTTACTCAAGGAATTGTACTCTTTTTACTGCTATAACATTAATTGTTGGCTATTTTCATCTTCATCTATTCAGGCTTGTTAAAATAACGTTGTTTCTCCATTATATGTTCTTGCATTTGCTGCAATCCCATCATTGGGCATTTTATCAAGACAACTAGGTGTGGGAGACCTGTTTAACCTACCTAGAGGGATTTATTTTGAGCCACCTCTTGGATTTTGGTCTTAGATACATTGATATAAGGGATCAAGGTCTTGATTTCAAATCCTGTAGCAGCCATTCCTGGAAAATGCGTTTTCCAGTCATGCCTTGCTAGCAGATTCCATTTTGAGATATTACATTGATCTTGGATTAAGTTTCAATCTCCAGGCCTTAACGTATGCCAGATCTGAAATATTCCTAAATGAAAAACTATATACAGAAGGATACTATTTTCATTCAATGAAATCTATCTATGAGAAGGAAAGAAAACTTTTAAGCAATAACGAATACTGAAATCATGCAAAAAAATCCATTAATGCATCTAATGCAATCTTACAGAAACCAAAAAATTCTTTCCTAGCCAATGCAATGCTAGCTATGTGAAAGAACGTTTCATTTTCAAAGAAAAATAAATGCAATATTTTTGTTTTTTCAATGCAATAGATCAAACAATGCATTAAATGACATAGAAAACAAAACTAAACACTAGTTTGAGAGAGATAATGGGAAAGTTGGAACGAAATGACTTCTCCAACATAAAACAAACACAACTAGACCCAAACCAATGCTACAAAATTTTCCAATCAAAGATAAATCTCAAAAATGACCCATGCAAGTAGTGTAATCGGTGCTTGGAGTAAGAGGAAGAAAAATCAAACAAAAAAGGAAATGATCATTCAACCAATGAAAATACTCAACAGGATCAAAGAGACTAAGAGCAATTAAACAGGGAACGAATTCGATAAGTATCAAGAAAATCGATCTCCAAATAGAGGGCTCAATGCACCAAGGCACTTAGAAACCCTAAGACCTGAAGTCACACTAATAAGAAATGGACAAAAAACTGAAGAAAATGAGCTTCCAACAATCAAAGACAATCCAAAACACTTCAATTACTCTCAAGAATAACCCAGAAACAAGTACAATCAACCAAAAACACATGCAAAGCTCTCACAAGGGTCGACACGACTGTGAGGCGGTAATAAGCGCCAAACAGGTGATGGTGCGAGTGCTACAAAAGCAGCATGCACCATCGGTGCGACTGTTTACGGGAAAACCGCGCCAAGCTAGTTAACCAATGAAAAGGGAAAAAAATCAATAGAGCAGAGGTAAATATTGACACTCTAGGGCTGAACAAGGGTTTGAAGCATATTTAAACAACCAGAAAGGTAAAAAACAAGACCAAAAACCAAAAAATGACCCAAAAAGATCAAAGACAAACTCACACTAATTCCTTAGTGGAGTTGCCAACTTGTTATGTAGGTAAATCCTCTCTGCGGACAGAGATGATCCCTCTAGCCCTAGGGTGGGTCTAGTAATAAGGAATCATGCTAAGGTGTAGGTTCCTAGATATTTGAATGAAAGAGGACATGAAAAGATAGCCTACCTGTGGTCCAATGTTGTTGTCGACAATCGTAGTGGTGATGAGAACTACTGGCTCCCGATTCAGCAAGTCACAATCCCTTCGCTTATCGCACTTGGAAACCTGCACAAAGATCAGAAAATGACAACCAAATTCCACATATTAATTTCATCCAAAACATACTAGTCAGTCAGAGAAGACTAGCATATTTCATTTGATAAAGATACCAAACAATAGTCACTTATATTAAAAGGTAGAAAGAAGAGATACAACCATGCTCTAATGTTGCAGTCTCCTCCAGTGGGGCTTGGGTGAAGCACATCTCAAATATTGTCGGGGAATTCAGATGGGATAAGGGATGTCTCGATGGATTTCTCCTTGTTATACCTTCTCATAACTCAGTTATTCAACTATAGATTAGTCTCTCAAGTTCAACACTTTAGCTGTATAATTCGCTTTGTTCAGCTTTAGCTACAACTAGTTTTCATAAAGAGAGGAGGCTTGTTTATATAGAGGCAAAGGAGGAGGTCGGGATCCCTATAAATGTGGAAAGGAGGCCTATCCTTTAGGAGTGTTCCAAGGGAGGTGGAAACTACTAGCTTAAGGAGGAGGCCCGTGGTTGTTTCAGTTCAACCACTCCCGATGACTCATTCTTGAGGTGGTTGGAATGGAACCTCTGCCTATATTTTTGAAAAACATTTCATAAATAGCTTGGCACGGGCATCACACTGGGACAAAGTGCCAAGTGGTGCGGGCTTAGTGTAAAATTCCCAAGTCGGCGCGAGGAGATAAAGGGCTACTTGCACCAAGGAAAAAATAGGGATTTTCACAGCTCTTCTTAGGGAAATGTCAACAAGAAGAATTTTTCCTTAATCAAAATGGATGCAAGGATGTAGTTTTCAAAGCATGACAATGTGAATTGATCATAGAAGTGACCCTCCAATGTGTGAGTTGGGGATTGCAGGGACAGTGACAAAATTCTGTGTAACACAAGTGCTCGACAATATTTTCATGTTTTGGGAGTCTAAAAAGTGTTGAAAGAGAACTCCATGGGGGATCCTTTTTCGATATTTAACAGAGCTTGAAAAAGAGATAAAAGTATGCTCTATGGTCGAAGTTCATTTTACAATCATGCACATCAAAATTCATTGTATCAGCTGTAAACCTGCTCAAAGAACCACCAAACGGATTAAACATACTTGTTTCATAATAAAAATGGGTAAAAACTATAGTCAAATCATTAAATATGCATAAAATAATGAAAATACTATTTAAATAATATTTTACCAAGTTATTTTACCATTTCACATTTTCAATTTAGTTTTCAGTGCTCTGATCTAGTTTTACCCTCAAACTTCAGCTGTTGATTGTAACAGATTCAGTGGATCATTTCTCGTGCCGTCAGGACCAGGTAGGAGATCTAACCTTTCTCTTTCTATTGGTAGCATTATTTTTTAGTTTCATGCAAAATATTTAGGGTTTTGGGGCTCCTAGGGTAAATATACAACGCCTTAGGACCAACACAGCCTTGGATGTCGAAAAGTGCATTGAAAAGAGACTGAACAAAAGCCCTGGTCCTCTGTAGCACTCTGTTTAAGGAACATGGGTGCATTGGGTGCAATTCATAAATTTGTTTCTTATTTTATGCCCAAAATCTCTTTGGTTTTTTGCATGGAATGGATCCTAACTAAGCTCATGGTTTGATTTCAAGCTTTGATCGGATCAGAATGTCGATTAAATGGTGAGAAAGAGAACATGAGGAACAGGATATGGTTGCCATAAATGAACCTGGCACTCTAAGAGCCCTAAAATATTGTGGGTTACTCAAGCACTTCAAATTATCATGAATGAGGCAACATATGTAACTACTACAGTTCCTAATTAGCTCATGGGATCTGACACAACAATAATTTCAAATTGGGGACAAATTTTTCCCAATATTGGTTGATGACATTTACTTTCTGACAGTTTTTTCGAGACGTGGTGCCCCCATTTCCCTTGCGGGTTCTGTCCATGGAGGTGAGACGGTGAAGGACTACATTTGGCAGTTTTGTAAGCTAGGTACAGAGCCTAGCAAAGATGTAAAGATAAACATCAGAGATGTACGTGATATGCCTTTGCGAACACTCCTATTCACTATCACAAAGTTAGCAGGTAGCATGACACTTCATGTTGTGAACAGATCATACATTTAGTATGCGCTTGAGTGTCTCGAGCCAACCGTGTTCAAGTGGGATGAAGAAGTAATCCTTCAAATGAAAGAACAACTGACCAAAGTGAAAAGTGGCATGACGAAGAATTTCAGTTATGGATCAATCTTGATCACTTTCATTTTGGAACGAGTTCCATTGATGCAACTAGAGCATGTGACACTGAGTATATCTAGTCCTAGAGATCCGCAGATGTACCGGTGGGTAGAGATGATGGATAGACATGATGATCAATCATCAATTTCATTCTCTACTATTTTATTTTCTTGGCTCCGAAGATATAATATCTTCATAGAGGAGCATCCATATGCATGGATGGATTTTCATGGAGACCCAGATTTGATTTTACTAGAAGGCACTCAATGGGGTGCTATAGGTAATATGTTTTGACCATATTTTTTGATTTTTGGGTTTTTCACATATTTTTGTGTTTATGATGTTTACAAGACTAAACTAAAGATGTTTTATGTATGCAGATGTGGATATTGTTCGACCAGTGGTTCTTGCACAACAGGTGTATGAACGAGCAGAGAGGGCCATCAATAGAGTAGTCCATTGGGATTTATATTTGATTGAGACTCTAGCTAAGTTACAACAACATGTGGAGGGGCTGACTCTTGGGATACCAGATGTCTGAATCGAGGAGTTACCTATGAGGTTGCAGTGCCATACTATTGGTGTGCCTAGTCGATGGATGAGGCTATTGTGCATGATAGATCAAGAAGTGACCTGTTACCATGAGCACCACTAGATTTAATTAAGATATGCTATGTCTGTATACATTTTGAGGTCATATGAGCAACGTGTATTGGGCACAAATTTTGTAAAAAACTCGATTTTATATCTATTTTACTTTTAGTGTTTTCCTATGGTTATGTGCAATCCTACTAAATTGTATGATGTGAATTGAAAATATATATCTACATATGTTGCAAATGTCTATTTAACACGTAATTCACTAAAGAATCAGTCAATGTGTTAATTTTTCTGGAAATATGTTGATATTGGATGTAATCAAAATGTCTTTCCAAAAGAGAAAATCTAAGGAACATACAATGAATAGATGGATTTTAGATGGTATAAATACTAGTAATCTATAGTATGAAAAGCAGTGAGTCCAACCTAATGATGATGCATCGAACTCCAAGTGAAGTGGAATCAGAGAGGAGTTTTATCAATGCGCTATACTCAATGATATTGTTTGTAGATTGACCGATACAAATCTCTTGGAAACTCACTAACTCGCCACTTGGAGCGAAGATGGCCCGTGTTGTAGAGGATAGATTCTGCATATTATGAGTAGCACCATCAGCATACCCAAAAAATGGTTCTGAAGATTCTAACATCTGCAACAAAATGCAAAGTAGATTACTAACCACATGAAAAACTCTAAAAGACACATTGTGAAACACATGCAATCAAAGCATATATAAAATATCATAAAGTGTTTTACTACGTAGAATCAAGCATAGTAACATTTAAGAAACATCCCATTGCAAGGCTACGACAGTGGAATCCCATCATAATACATCAACTCATAGTCGCCATTACCCAAAATACTCTTGAAAATATAGGGGCCATGCCATAATCGTTCGAATTTTACTGTTCCTATCTTATCATCATCCTTATCATAAAGCAAGACTAGGTTTCCTTCCGAGAAGGTGTGAGGGTTGACATTGCAGTCATATTGCACCTTAATTTTTCTCTTATGTGCTTCGTTGGCCAACGCAGCTTCACAACACATTTCATCTATATGGATGAGATCTAAAAGACGTTCCTCTTTTTCAGAAGTTTCAGGTAGCAGGCCAGTTGCGAGTTTAAATAATGGAATTTGACATTGTATCGACAAGATAGCTTCCACACATTAAACCAATTTAAAGGGAATAAATCTTGTTGCATTTCTCACTGCGATTCGGTAGGCCCACAAAGCCGTGTACATGATTAAATGCAAGTTTCGTTTATGAACCCCAATCATTAGTTGAAGCATACGCTTAAGAATTTTGTTAATGGCTTCAACCTATCCATTAGCTTGTAGATAATAAAGGGTAGAACTATCATGTGACATTCCTTACTTTCCAATCAACTCAATCATCATGTAGTTGCGAAAATTATTTCCATGATCTCTAACTATATCTTGCGGTACACCAAACCGGCTAACCACATGGTTAAAGAAAAATAATGCAGATGTCTCGCTTGTGTTGTTAAATGTAGGCATCGCTTCTGCCCACTTGGTAAAATAGTCGATGAAGAAAATAATATACCCATTCCCCCCAGCCAAGTGAGGGTTACATGTCATGAATTCATGCCCCATTTAGTGAATGGTCCCAAAACGATGACAGGATGCATTGGTGCTGGTGGCACACGGGTTTTACGATCAAATATCTAGCAAGCATGACAAATTTTGACCATGATAATGCAGTCACGAAATATGATAGGCCAGAAGTAACCAGTGCAGAAAATATTTTGCGTGGTAGAAAAACTGGAAAAATGTCCACCACAAGAACCAGCATGGAAATCATTTAAAAAAATTTCGGCCTTCTCGTGAGTGAGGCAGCTATGTAAAATTTTATCGACACCACAATGATAAAGTGTATCGTAGACGATCAGGTAATCTTTCGCTTGGTAATGAATACGTCACTATTGCGAGCGAGAGGTATTGGGTTAGAAAGTTTGGGTCTAGAGATAGATCAAGAAATCTCCATACCATGGGTCAAATGACACAATAAGAAACAAAGACTCATTCAGAATGAATGTTTCTGATGTAGACTCATTGATACTTGAGGGAAGGTCGCAGATAAGCTTAGCGAAAACCAAAGACTTCTTTGACTTGGATTTGATGAATTCCAAATCAAATTCCTACAAAATGACTATCCATTTTGAGTATTCCCCCCCAGCTATTGATGACGGAATGTGTGTAAAAGAGGTTTTGCAATCTGAAATGACAATGGTCTTCCAGAACAGGATATAGTGGCGAAATATTTGTACAGCTTGAACGACTGCCAAAGCGAGATTCTCAACATAAGTGTATTCAACTTCTGTATCATTGATATTGCAACTCAAATAATAGATTGGATGTTCAATCCCATCTTCTTCCTGGACTAAAACCATGGCGAATGTTGTATTTGCAGTGGCGAGATATAGGAAATAATAACTCTGATAATTTGGGGGATACATTATTGATGCTCAGATCAAGGTATCTTTAAGAGCACCAAAAGAAACTTGCGCAACCTGTCCAATGGAAGGAGTACATACTAATAGTTGATTAAGTCCGCCTTCGATACATAGTTGCAAAAAGAATATCCTTAAAAGATTCTTCCCGGTCTGCGAATGGCTACCAAAGAGATATTCTAAACATAAGTGTACTTAAATTCTGTATCATTGGTATTACGACTCAAATAATAGATCGGATTTTCAATAATTATTCTTCTTGGACTAAAACCATAGCAACGGTTGTATCCGTAGCGGCGAGATACAAGAAATAATCACTCTGATAATTTGGGGGATGCATTAATGATGCTCGGATTAGGGTATCTTTAAGAGCACCAAAGGAAGCTTTCAAAACCTCAACCCAATGGAGGGGAGTACCCTTTTTCAATAGTTGATTAAGTCCCTTAGCCATTTTGGCATAGTTGGGAAAGAATCTCCTTAGAAAGTGTTAGCCCCCCTATGAAATTCTTGACAAGCAAGTTGGGGGCTAGATTGTTCTGGAGCCTCCAAGGAATGCCTTTCCCCTAAAAATTCATCCTCCTTGGAGTCTCTTTATGCTGTGCCTAACATATAGCCCCTCTGCTGATCCATTTCTCAAAAGGCCCACTATTGCCCCTTTATACCCCTGCAAATACCCCCATTTTACCCTCCCCTTTCCTTTTTCAAAACCCCTTTTCTTCCTTCTATCCCCACCATCACCTTCTTAAATTCTCCAAAATCCCCTTAAGCTCCCCCATCACCCTTTATTTCCCTAATTCTCCACCTCGCCTCCCTATCGTTCATTCCCTTGGGAAAAAAAATTCTTTAAAATGTGCAAAAATCATATTTCGGGTCCTGGCCCCTTTGGCCATAGCCCCACGCTCCTTCATCTTCCATGTGACCCGACGCCGTGACCGAAGGGTTTCCCTGCGGGGGCTTTACTCTATCCGTAAGGTCAAACCTTGGTGCCCTCGTAGTTGACTCCTCGGGATGGGTGAAGACTTAATCTAACGACTGCCATTCACTACAGGGGGTTGTTCCAAAAGTCTCGTGTCTGTACACCTTGGCTCCCCGCAGTTCATCACCGCCGTCCGTTAAACACCGGATCCAACGGCGTGGTGGTCACCCGAAACAGTGGTCCCCACCCCGCCTGCGCAGTTTCAGAAAACCACGCTGTTTATTCCGCACCACCATTCGCAAGTCGGTGGTTTTCTCCGAGCGACCAGCGATTCCATTGAGCTCTGGCCGCGTGTCCTCTGTATGGTGGCAAAACCGCTTTCATTTCACGCATTATTGTTCGGGTGATAGACGGGTAGCGGAATAAATGACGGCCGTCAGATCTTGGAGCCTTCATCCAATGGCTGTCGTCCATACGAACCACGCACTGTTTAACTCCCATCCATCGTATCAGCTGACCCTCCGTCCGTCGCTCCCCGCCGTCGATCTCCGCCCGATCGACGGTCCAGATCTGTCTATGCATGGTTGACCATTCCGTTTCCCCCGGGCCGCCACGTCACTCCACGTACACCCCCCGTACAGTCTCTCATTCTCTTGCGTATATATGTTCAAAGTTCGTGTTTTTAATGTTTTTCATGCATTTTCGCTTTGTGTTCTGCCAACCCCAACCAGAGCAAGTTCTCACTGTTTCCTCTGTAATTTCTTCTGCCATGTCATTAAATGCGTCCATTACCTCCATCCACCTCATCCGTCTTTCACCTTCATGGTTTTCTTCACAGTTTTTTGTTTTGCAGGGTCGCTAGAGGTGAAAGACTCTATATTTCTGTCGTACCATCTTAATGGAGAAGTTTGCAGGCGGAATTAAATCCAAAGGCCGGCGCTGCTATAGAATTGTCAAGGAAAGCGGCTGATGGGATTTGCACTAAAGAAAAGCAGGATTTCGAACTCTGAAAAACTCCCATCACCATTAAAACCCGAGCTAACCCTTCAGGGATAGTGTTGAAGTAGCAGAGTGTTCTAGTACAGAGCAAAGGGAGGATTAAAGCAAGCTAACGAAGATCTCGAACCTTTAAACAGTGGTTTAGAGTGTAAAGCAGCAGTTTGAAGACCCCGAAGATCGATCCATAGGATCTTGAACATAGTAGCAGGTACCATCAGGGTTATTTGTCAGCAGGATGTCTTTCTTCATCAGGTACAAAGCATCCATACTGCTTTTATTATGCAGAATGTCCCTGAAATAATTTCCTCCCTAACTACAATTCAAAAAACAGTCAGACATTTATGAGATAGACCTTCCTAGCAGTTTATTTCATCTTTTTTTCAAATCACCTGGAGTACAACAAGCCAAAAGGTCAAGATCATATCCAAAGAAAATCATTCTTTCACAAGGAAGGTGACAGAGATTAAATACATAGCAGGTCAAGCAGAATGGGTTTCGGCCCTGCATTCATTGTTATGTTTAATGATACATTTAATTTTCACCTACTCCTTCAGTCGATCTTAGGCTCACCCTTTGCTATAAAGCACAGAAGGAAACATTGTAATGGTTGTTGATGAGATATCAGTGAAATGCAAGAATTCTCCTCTTGAGACAAGTTCTCTGTGTATATTGTAAGATAGACTGAGACTAGATGTATTCAGACTGAATGTTCAAGCTGTGGGCTATGATGTACCTGATTGGTGTTGTTTTTAATATGACAAGCATGTTTCTTTGGATCATGATCTAAAGCAGTTGGTGATGCTTTCCTTTCTCTGTATTTTTGATTGACTTTCTTTCATTTCATCATGTTTCTTCAGGCTCACATCAGAAGTTTGGCATAAGATTTACCCTTGATAGGTACCTTATGCTACTGCTCTCCCAACCCTTTATTTTTTCTGCTTATATGTGTATTTGAATGTTGATTTCAATTGATTTAACCAGTGTAGTGGATGTTATTGCCTGCTCTCTGATGTATGAATTAATGGAATCAGTATTAGATGTTCTTGTTAAGATTTAGTTGAATGTGTTGAGAACCTGGGAGGTCTAGAATCCTGCATCTGCCTCACTAGGAGCTTTCCATCCCAATTAAACATTTCCAAGATCCCTTGTTTGCCTCTAATTCTGTCCAAGCAGGCTTGGAGTTAAATGACCTATGACCTGATCTATAGACAGAGTTGGTTGGTTCTCCTCCTTTCATTTTCTGTCCTTAATGTCCGATTCCAAATATCTCCTTTAAGATCCAAATGCTCTAGATGACTAGCCCAACTGAAAGCTTGCACATTGAACACAAATAAATCCTTTCTTGACTCCATAGCCCAATGGCTTTGATGTTCTCTGAGTTATCTGTCTCTGCCTAAGCTTCCTCTTTGCTCACCCTTGCCTTATATTGGACTCTTCTTTCCTGACTCCCAACAAACAAACTCTTAATAAAAAAAACAAACCCTGTGCTTCATACCTAGCCTAATACCTTCAAACTGAACTCCAAAGTTATACCTTTGACATATCATAGAGAGATCCCTCTCTGAACCTAGGAGGGCTAGATCCTGAGGTTCCAAAGTGGTTCTATGTTGTCTCATCTTTTGGTCTTGCCAACCTTGGCAAAACATGGGAACCCCAACATAATGGCGACTCCGTTGGGGACTTCTGAGTACATTTCACCTTAAACATTCGTAAAAACCTTAGAAACTTAGAACTCTGGTTAGGTTGACAGTAAGTCACCCCTTTCTTGAATCAACATCCATTATTGAATATCCACCATACTCCTAGACAGAGCCTGGAAATGGCTAGGTAGCCTCCATATCTCATCCTCTTTTCAGAGGTGACATATCTGGTAAATGCCCTCCCAGTCAATCTCTGGTTGGAGCTTGTTGTTTTAGAGGAGATTCCTGAAAGGTGATAGTGCCTGAGCACTGTGGTGGACAGTGTACCCTTTGGAAACATCCTAAACCCTCCACCTGGCGACTCCATTGTTCCTAAACTGAAGACTCCACTGGTGATCAGTAGGCCTGCTGATTATCTTTGTTTCACAATCAGACTCCACTGGGAGGCCAGTCCCTGAGACAATATCAACCACAATAGAAGTAACAAGTAGGGTTAAGCTGCTTAGTTCAAGAACAACATTCTGGCTCACAGAACCATTCATACAAGAGCTTTCCCTAATCCAAACCCACCTGAAATAGTTGATAATCCTGAGAAAATCCTCAAGAGAACACCTGTAAGTAGGAGATCAACTATTTCCAGCAGCATTCATAGAGCTAATTCTACACCAGAAGATCTTGCAGCTCTATTAGACCCTTTCTTCGACCTAGAACTTCAAAACATATTACCTAGAACTAGGTCATTCAGTTTTTCAGACCAGCCAGACCCTAGGGACAGAGCAACCCCTCCATCTACACCACCTGATATACACTTTGTCCAAAACTCAGGGTTGTCTCACCCTAGATCTACTCAACAAGCCTCTGCTGGTCCTAATATCCCTGTCATCCATATACCAGCTGCTCAGGTTAATATTTTACCTCATCAGAACATCACAATGGCAGCCTGGTATGCACCTCTAGTTCTTCCTCAGCCTCTTATCCCCCTGCCAAATGACTATCAATCAAAAATCCCTCACTTCACTGCCAAAGAATCCATCACAGCTTAGGCACATGTAGATAAAATGGAAGACTCTTTTGACTATATGGAAATTGATGATGAAACAGTCAAAATTAGAATCTTTGCTCAGAGCCTGGGGGGTGATGTAAAGAAATGGTTTAAAAATCTGCCTCCTAATAGCATCCAAGACCTTCCTGCTCTATATTAGACATTCATAAACAAATGGGAGACTAGGGCAAACCCTCACCAGCTCCTAGCAGAATACCTAAGCCTTAAAAGGAATCTGGGAGAGAGTGTACATGATTACACAACAAGATTCAATAGCATTTATAATGCTCTCCCCCCACATATGAAACCTCCACAAGGCATGGCCCTAGCAAAATATCCTGAAGGCTTTGATGCTGACATGGCCTATGAGTTTAGAGATAAAGAATATGCCACACTAGAGGACATGCAAAAAGGAGTAGTCAACATAGAGGCAAACCTGATTGAAAAGAGAGCAAGACTGAGAGCTGAGAAGAGGGTAACATATAGGGATGACAACGTAGCTTCCACCTCTGATCCAAACTATGATAGATTATCTAAAAATGTGGATAAGCTACAAAAAATGATGGAGAGAATGGTTGTCACAGTTAGTAACCAAAACAGAAATCAAAACCAGAACCATAACTTTAGAAGAAACAACAATGCCACTCCCAACAGACAGAAAGAATCAGATCAACAAGTTATTCCCACTTTCCAAAAATTTCTAGATGAGTATGAGGGAATCATAGAAGAGTCTGAAGGGAATGCAATAAATATGTTTGAAACAGAAGACTCAATCCTAAATTATGATTCAGAAGAAGACCAGCCCTCCACCACTGGTTGTGATAAGGAGTGGTTTGATTCTGAGGATTATAGATTAGGATTTGAAAATGCCATGTTGCAAGTCAGGGAACAATATGAACTTAGGAGCAAGAAAAAACAAGATACTCCCAAAGCCAAGACTCCTGAAATTACAATCAAGAAAAAGCGTGACAAAACTTCTAAAGCAACTGCTGAGAATTCCAAATCAGCAGCTGAAGGTTCTGGAAAAGACAAAGAAAAAGACAACCAAAACACTGAAAAACAAGGTCAACCAACTAGCAGTACTAGTACCACAGTTAGTGCTCCTGATACAACAGTTCCCAACCCTGTACATAGTGAAAAATCACAAACTGATTCAGCTACTAAGGTAGTAACAAATAAGACAAAGTTGAGCATTCCAAAGACCCAGTCCACTTTCAATTTAGAGAGTGAGATTGCGAAAATTAAAATCTCTGTACCATTATCTGAGTTGGCCACTTAGGATATATATAAAGGCCAGATTTTGAAAGCATTAAGTCTGAGTGTAAATAGTGACACTGTAAATCTGAGTGATGATCAACCCAACCTGCTGTTTGGTCCAAAGATTGAGGGAAAGTTTCAAGAAGGGGTAGTTCCGCCTTTTTATATCAGTCTCAACATTCATGACAAGATCTTGCACAATGAAATGCATGATTCTGGAGCATCTCACAACTTAATGCCCAAGGTAGTGATGGAGAGGCTAGGCCTAGAAATCACCAGACCCTACAAAGACTTATATTCATTTGACTCTAGCAGAGTAAAATGCCTAGGCCTCATCAAAGACTTATGTGTGAGTTTAACCCAGATTCCTGCTAAATGTATGGTCATGGATGTTGTGGTGGCAGATGTGCCACCTAAGTATGGCATGCTATTATCAAGATCATGGGGATCCAAGCTGCAAGGGACAATGCATATGGATGGTTCATATTCCACCATTCCTATATTCGGCCAGCTTAGAAGACTATATAGAGAATCTCAAATAAAATTCCTAGTCAGTAGCCCCGTGAAACCTGAAAACTCACCATTATACTCTGTACATATAGATCTAGACTCTTTCATTCTCTACAATGACCAATCCTCAGAATAGCTGAGATCAGATAACGGAGACACAAATGTAGAGCTCACAGATTTCAACATAATGGCTACTCTAGAAGAATACGATGAAAAATACCATGGGCTAAATACTGAAAACGTAACTCTGAATGGAACAGAAACAGAACAAAAACAACAAGCTAGCCACCTCCCTGATCTCCATGCCCATAATGAACCACAAAATGACCCCCCTCCTAGCACAAACCTCACAACTCAACATAATGGCGAATCCAGCTGTACGAGAGGGGATGAAGACGAAGTAAACAACGAACCCCTGTGGGAAATGAACTTTGATGGGTCCTGTACTAGACAAAGTGCTGGAGCAGGAG
Organism: Pinus albicaulis; assembly: GCA_034641835.2. Lineage (NCBI taxonomy): Eukaryota > Viridiplantae > Streptophyta > Pinopsida > Pinales > Pinaceae > Pinus > Pinus albicaulis. Next base: position 661,693,861 of record CM076579.1, on the reverse strand, counting down.
TGTGGCTACGTAACACAGAAGATGATCATGCAGAGAGCCACGCTGTGAATTTGCATTTCAAATGCACAAACAATATTGCAGAGTATGAGGCTCTCATCTTGGGTCTGAATTTATTGAAAAAATTAGGAGCCCGTAAGATAACTGTGAGAGGATACTCAGAGTTGGTGATCAAGCAAGTGAATGGTGAGTATTCAGCAAAACACCCCAGGCTTAGGGCATACAGGAATGACACTCTGGATTTGCTGAAAACGTTTGTTGAATATGAGTTAGTATTCATTCCTAGGGGTCAAAATGCAATTGCAAACGGATTAGTTTGTCTGGCTAGTTCGTATCCTAAGGCCCCAGTTGACCAACAAGTTATCATTCAGACCAAATTCAGACCTACAGTGCCAGACAATGAAAAATATTGGCAGGTCTTTGAAGGAGACAAACAGATCGAAGATTTCGTGGTGGGCAGGAATGAGTTTGAATTTTCTGATTTAGATTCGATTTCTGATGACAGCTGCCCAAGTGAGGATCCCCCAGATGAACAAGAAACACCCTGTCACATAGAAATAAATTCTTTTTCTGAGCAAACTGGAAATTTCAACGAAAATAGTGAAAACGCAAAAAATGAAGAGGTCGAAGTGCTGCAGGCCAAAGACAAGAATATACCCAGAGGCCTGGCACCCTTAGAGGACCTCTTTGATTTCGATGATGTAGCAAAGAATCCCACCATAGAACATGCAGAATCAAATATAGAAGAATGCAACGTAGGCACTAAAGACAGACCCAAAATGATAAAACTGGCTAAGTCTATACCTGCAAACATGAAGAAGAAGTACATTGACCTTTTTAGGGAATTCATTGACGTGTTTGCATGGAGCTATGAAGACTTAAAGGCCTATGACACCAACATCATGCAACACAAGATACCACTAAAGGAAAATCAGAAGCCTTTCAGACAAAAACTTCGAAGAATCAATCCAAAACAATTGCCTGCAGTAGAGAAATATATCAGGAAGATGTATGATGCAGGCATAATAGTCCCTGTAAGGTTTTCTGATTGGGTGTCAAACTTAGTGGCTGTAAGGAAGAAGACGGGGGAGATTAGACTATGCATAGATTTCAGAAACCTCAACAGAGCCTCCCTGAAAGACAATTACCCTTTGCCTAGAATGGAACATATCTTACAGAAGGTAGTGGGCTCTAAGAGGATCTCCCTACTCGATGGCTTTTCGGGTTATAATCAGGTGTTATTAATCCACGCATATCAACTCAAAACAACTTTTACCACTCCATGGTGCACCTTCATGTATGTGAAAATTCCCTTTGGATTGATGAATGCTGGAGCTACCTTCCAGAGAGCAATGGATATTGCTTTCTCAGATGAGATTGGGCACTTCATAGTTATCTACCTAGATGAATTGACTGTCTTTTCTAAAACTGAAGAAGAACATCTGAAACATCGGAGAAAATTTTTGGAAAAATGTAGAAGGTATGGCCTGTCCCTAAATCCTAAGAAGATTGTTTTCGGCTTGCAAGAAGGTAAGCTTCTTGGCCACATCATATCCGAGAAAGGGATTAGGATAGACCCACAAAGAGTTGAGGGGATACTTAAAATCACACACCCGAGGAATATCAAAGAGTTACAGTCCTTCATTGGCAAAATCAACTTCCTTAGAAGGTTCATCCCAAACCTTGCAGAGCATCTTAGAAAAATGACTGAAATGATAAAGAAAGATGCAGGAATTAAGTGGACTGTTGAAGCCAAGAAATCTTTTGAGTTAGTAAAACTTGCACTCACTCAGGCCCCTGTCCTTATCATCCCTGACTTCTCAAAATATTTTCTGATCTTTTCATTTGCTTCCCAACACACAATAACTACATTTTTGCTGCAAAAAAATTCAGAAGGTAATGAACATCCTATAGCCTTCTTCAGTAAAGCCTTAAGAGATGCACCCTTGAAGTACAACATCATGGAAAAGCAGGCCTATGCCTTGATTAAGGCCTTAAAAGACTTTAGGGTGTACATTCTGCATTCTCACACCATTACTTTCATGCCAAATATAGTGGTCAAAGATATCTTGTCCCAAGACCCAGATGGGAAAAGGGGCAAATGGATTGCTACAATTTTAGAATATGACATTGAAATAAAACCCACCAAACTAATCAAAGGTCAAGGCCTGGCCCAATTAATGGATGAATGCAATCTACAGGCCCTTGACATTAACATGATGAATGCCTTAGATGAGCAGGAAGGATTGCACCATCCAACTGTGGAGGAGCAGTTTCAGAACTCTCCTTGGTATACTGATATCCTTTATGTGCTCACTAGTCTCAATGCCCCTCCAGAACTGTCCAAAACAAAGGCCAGATTCATAAAACTCAAAGCTAGAAATTACTGCATTATGAATGAGAGTCTATATTGGAAAAATCCAAATGGCCTTCTATTGAAATGTTTGTCTGAAACTGAAGCTGAAAGAATCAAATAGGAATTCCATGCTGGAGAATGTGGAGGCCACCTGAGTTGGAAAGCCACTGCAAAAAAGATACTCAGGGTTGGTTACTACTGGCCTACCCTCTTCAGTGATGTCCATAAAATGATACTTGCCTGTGATAAATTTCAGATCTTTGAAGGCAAAAGAAAACTCCTCCCCCTCCCTTTACAACCTATCACCATAGAAGGTCCCTTCATGCAATGGGGCCTAGACTTTATAGGAGAGATTCATCCTGCCTCCTCTGGACAGCATAAATAGATCCTGACTATCACAGATTACTTCACTAAATGGATAGAAGCTATACCCACTAGGAATGCCACTGACTCTGTCATCATTAGGTTCCTAGAAGACTTCATCCTATCTAATTTTGGCTGTCCAAGGAAAATAATAACTGACAATGCTGCTGCTTTCGGATCCAAAAGAATGGTTGATTTCTGTCATAGGTATGGAATAGCACTTGGACATTCAACTGCCTATTACCCTCAAGGTAATGGCCTAGCTGAATCATCAAATAAAAGCCTGGTTACAATCATTAAGAAGCTGCTGGAAGAGAACACAATATCATGGCATAAAAAGTTGATACATGCCTTGTGGGCAGACAGGCTCACTACAAAGAAATCTATTGGCATGTCACCCTTTCAGCTGGTTTACGGGACTGAAGCAGTGTTTCCTACTAGTCTTGGAGTTCCAGTAATCAAGCTTGTTTAGGAGATCCAATCAGAAGTGAACAGTATGGTGAGAAGAATCAATGAGACAATCCATCTTCAGCAAACAAGGGAGCAGGTTTATAACAGAGCTATCAGAGTCCAAGAAAACATAAAAAGGCAGTTTGACAAAAGAACCAAAGCTTCAAATTTAAAAATTGGTGACAAGGTTCTAGAATGGGACTCAAGAAGAGAGGACAAAGGTAAACATGGAAAATTTGACAACCTGTGGCAGGGTCCATACATAATCCAGGCCACTGTGGGTCCTACTACGTTTTTTCTGCAAGAACTTGATGGCACAGAATTGTTTGGGGGTCCTGTCAATGGCAGGATGCTCAAACATTACTTCTATTGATTTTCCATTTCCAGTTTCATCTCCATTGTACATACCATTTCAAGTTTTCATTTTCAGAAAAAGAGAAAATGTTCCAAAAAACAGAATGAAAAGAGAGGTTCAGACATGCTCAAAACATGAACCTCCTAAGTAAAAAGCATGGCTCAAACCTGATCAAAATCCGAGCCAAAGGAAGCAGAATAGCTGGTCCTAATAAGCTCAAAATTTGGATCAATAGCGAAAGAAGAACCAGCTCTAATATGCCCAAAACCAGAGCTGAAGCAAAGAAAAGAGGTGACTCAAATATGCTCAAAACCTGAGTCACAAGAAAGAAAGAAGAATGTTTCAAAGTTGCAGAATTCCATGCCTTCACAGTTTTGTCTTCTACAAGTTTCTGTCCAGCAAGTCAGACAGTCTAATCCTGGCTTGGCTGTGTTTAAATTTCCTATCTTAGAATGTAGGTGAAGAAACCTATTGGACAGTTTAATCCCAACAGGTAGTAGATTAGGTAGAGAAATAGATGAGGCCAAAAGTTTAATCTGGCCTCATGGAGAAATAAGGGTAGATTTAGAATAGGTTTGGTTTTGTTTTTTCAAAATAAAATGTGAAGGGGCTGCTAGCTCAAATGCACCCAAAGGGAAATGTTAGAACTGTAGTATGGGTAGGTAGATTGGTTGGGAAATAATTCTGCCGATGTTTAAATCAGATGGTGGCAGCTGAAATCAAAGAAGAAAGATGGCTTATGACAGCAGGCAACTGGCCTACTACAAAGATCATATCTGGTTTCTTGACTCCTCCAAGGAGCAGCCATCCCCATGTGGAGCCACTGTTTTCCCCCCTATGAAATTCTTGACAAGCAAGCTGGGGGCTAGATTGTTCTGGAGCCTCCAAGGAATGCCTTTCCCTTCAAAATTCATCCTCCTTGGAGTCTCTTTGTGTTGTGCCTAACATATAGCCCCTCTGCTGATCCATTTCTCAAAAGGCCCATTATTGCCCCTTTATACCCCTGCAAATACCCCCATTTTACCCTCCCCTTTCCTTTGTCAAAACCCCTTTTCTTCCTTCTATCCCCACCATCACCCTCTTAAATTCTCCAAAATCCCCTTAAGCTCCCCCATCACCCTTTATTTCCCTAATTCTCCACCTCGCCTCCCTATCATTCCTTCCCTTGGGCTAAAAAATGCTTTAAAATGTGCAAAAATCATATTTCAGGTCCTGGCCCCTTTGGCCATGGCCCCGCGCTCCTTCATCTTCCATGTGACCCGATGCCATGACCGAAGCGTTTCCCCTGCAGGGGCTTTACTCTATCCGTAGGGTCAAACCTTGGTGCCCCCATAGTTGACTCCTCGGGATGGGTGAAGACTTAATATAACGGCTGCCATTCACTACAGGGGGTTGCTCCAAAAGTCTCGTGTCCATACACCTTGGCCCCCCGCAGTTCATCTCCGTCATCCGTTAAACACCGGATCCAACGGCGCGGTGCTCACCTGAAACAGTGGTCCCCACCCCACCTGCGCAGTTTCAGAAAACCATGTTGTTTATTCTGCACCACAATTTGCGAGTCGGTGGTTTTCTCTAAGCGACCAGCGATTCCATTCAGCGCTAGCCGTGTGTCCTCTGTACGGTGGCAAAACTGCTTTCATTTCGCACGCTATTGTTTGGGTGATAGACGGGTAGCGAAATAAATGACGGCCGTCAGATCTTGGAGGCTTCATCCAACGGCTGTCGTCCATCTGAACCATGCATTGTTTAACTCCTGTCCATCGTATCATCTGACCCTCCATCCGTCGCTCCCCGCCATCGATCTCCACCCGATCAACGGTCCAGATCTGTCTATGCATGGTTGACCATTCCGTTGCCCCCGGGCCGCCATGTCACTCCACGTACACCCCCCGTACAGTCTCTCATTCTCTTGCGTATATACGTTCAAAGTTCGTGTTTTTAATGTTTTTCATGCATTTTCGCTCTGTGTTCCGCCAACCCCAACCAGAGCAAGTTCTCACTGCTTCCTCTGTAATTTCTTCCGCCATGTCACCAAATGCGTCCATTACCTCCATCCACCTCATCCGTCGTTCACCTTCATGGTTTTATTCACATTTTTTTGTTTTGCAGGGTCACTAGAGGTGAAAGACTCTATATTTCTGTCGTACCATCTTAATGGAAAAGTTTGCAGACAGAACTAAATCCAAGGGCCGGCGCTGCTATAGAATTTTCAAGGAAAGCGGCTGATGGGATTTGCACTAAAGAAAAGCAGGATTTCAAACTCTGAAAATCTCCCATCACCATTAAAACCCGAGCTAACCCGCTGTGTGTGTGTTGAAGGTCAGAGTGTTCTAAGAGCTGCAGCAAAGGAGGATTACAAGTCAACGAAGATCCCGAACCTTTGAAACAACAAGTCTAGAGTGTAAGTGTACAGCTTTTTGAACCCCTAAGATCGATCCATAGATTTTCGGAACACAGAGGTGTGACCATCGTGGAGGTTTTTCGCAGGATGTCTTTCATTAGTACAAAGCATCCATATCGCTTTATTATGCATAATGTCCCCCGAAATAATTTCTAATTCATGCCTCAAAACAATAAATTTATGAGACAGACCTTCCTAGCAGTTTATTTCATTTTTTGTTCAAATCACCTGGAGTACAACAAGCCAAAAGTTCAAGATCATATCCAAAGAAGATCATTCTTTCACAAGGAAGGTGACAGAGATTAAATACATAGCAGGTCAAGCAGAATGGGTTTCGGCCCTGCATTCATTGTTATGTTTAATGATACATTTAATTTTCACCAACTCCTTCAGTCGATCTTAGGCTCACCCTTTGCTATAAAGCACAGAAGGAAACATTGTAATGGTTGTTGATGAGATATCAGTGAAATGCAAGTATTATCCTCTTGTGACAAGTTCTCTGTGTATATTGTAAGATAGACTGAGACTAGATGTATTCAGACTGAATGTTCAAGCTGTGGGCTATGATGTACTTGATTGGTGTTGTTTTTAATATGACAAGCATGTTTATTTGGATCCTGATCTAAAGCATCTGGTGATGTTTTCCTTTCTCTGTATTTGTTATTGACTTGCTTTCATTTCATCATGTTTCTTCAGGCTCGCATCAGAAGTTTGGCATAAGATTTACCCTTGATAGGTACCTTATGCTGCTGCTCTCCCAGCCCTTTATGTTTTCTGCTTATATGTGTATATGAATGTTGATTTCAATTGATTTAACTAGTGTAGTGGATTTTATTGCCTGCTCTCTGATGTATGAATTAATGGAACCAGTATTTAGATTTTCTTGTTAAGATTTAGTTGAATGTGTTGAGAACCTGGGAGGTCTAGAATCCTGCATCTGCCTCACTAGGAGCTTTCCATCCCAATTAAACCTTTCCAAGATCCCTTGTTTGCCTCTAATTCTGTCCAAGTAGGCCTGGAGTTAAATGACCTCTGACCTGATCTATAGAAAGAGTTGGTTGGTTCTCCTCCGTTCATTTTCTGTCCTTAATGTCCCATTCCAAATATCTCCTTTAAGATCCAAATGCTCTAGATGACTAGCCCAACTGAAAGCTTGCACATTGAACACAAATAAATCCTTTCTTGACTCCATAGCCCAATGGCTTTGATGTTCTTTGAGTTATCTGTCTCTGCCTAAGCTTCCTCTTTGCTCACCCTTGCCTTATATTGGACTCTTCTTTCCTGACTCCCAACAACCAAACTCTTAATCAAACAAACAAACCCTGTGCTTCATACCTAGCCTAATACCTTCAAACTGAACTCCAAAGCTATACCTTTGACATATCATAGAGAGATCCCTCTCTAAACCCAGGAGGGCTAGATCCTGAGGTTCCAAAGTGGTTCTATGTTGTCTCATCTTTTGGTCTTGCCAACCTGGCCAAAACATGGGAACCCCAACAGAAAGTTAGCCTTCCCTTGGAGTCTCTGTAACTATAAAAGGTTTGAAGGTCAGGAAAAATGAGAGACGACTAGAACTTAGAGGGTCAAGTCGAATTGCGTCTTTCGAGAAGGCAGAGCCAGCAAATGATCGAACCAACCCCAAAACCAAACATTTGTTGGATTGGGGGCATATTTTGTGGTGACTACACCGCTAATAAAAATACTAACTCCTCAAATAACAGCGGAGTGCAGTCAAACGGTTTTTCATCGAGTATGCGAGGTAATTCATCTAGATAAGGATGAACAATGTGTTTGATGTCATGGAAAGCATAATTCATTGCCCTCTAGAATGTTGCCCCAATGTTCTTTAAACCAAAAGGGATTTTTCGATAAGAGAATGTGCCCCAAGGACATATAAAATTTGGTTTAAATTGGTCCTCTGGGCGAATATTGATATGATTGTAACTATAAAATTCATCCATGAAGGAAAATATTTCACCTCTAGCACATTCGTCAATGTAATCTCCCAAAATAGGGATTACACAGCAAGCCTGCTAAAATAATGCACTTCTGGAAATTTAGTGCATTGAAATGATTTTGCAGCTCCTGGATCCCTTATATTAGCTTGTCTAAGCTCTAAATCCAAAAGGAGAGAAAAAAAAAATCAAACTAGGTGGGTTAAATAGATCTCCCACAACCTCGTCTAGCTGGGAAACACCCAATGAGAGGGGTTGCAGCTATATGCAAAGGACTACTTCAGAAATAACGTAGTTCCTCTAAGTTAAAGTAGAATAACAATATGGAGGCTGAATAATTACATTTACATCAGCAAAACAGATCTATAATGTGGCCCATATAGTGTACAATAGAGAAATAGAAGATTTACATAAATAATCCCTCAAAATTGAGGTGTTGCAACAACATATTGAGACAGCAAAACTTGAAAACATTATTTTATGGGCTAAAGTAGTTGTATATTACATTTCAGATCTAGAACAGATCTGTGTACAAAAATATAGATCTATATCAGATCTATACACTAGATGAGTTCCTCTACAAATTCCCCTTGGGGTTTTGATCAAAACATGAATGTACAGGAGTAGATCTGAGATCTAGAATTACATATATGCAGCAAAATTCAGGAATTTTGCAGTAAATAATTACATAAGTAAATCATATCTGATACAAACATGGATTGATTGGCCAATCCATGGATCACCACAGTGAAAGGGAGAATCCTATCACCAGAGATCTCTCCTCCAAGAAGCAGTCAAAACACCCTGCAACTTTCCTCTTGCAGATAACACAGTATGGAAGGGAAAACTGCGATGTTAGCTTCAGTAGTGATTAGGCCTGATGCCTTGATCTAAAAATGCAGCTCTAATGATCCAATACACTCTTCCAGGAGGTTAAAAGACACTCACTGAGAAGAGGCACTAGATTTTTCTAGATCTGAATAGATCTAGTTTCCACTGCTACAGCTTACAAAACAATCAAACCCTCAACAAGATCTAAATTGTGGTTGGAAGATGAAGCTTGGCCCAAAGCCTGATAGTTGACAAGATAGAACAAGTCTCCTCCAAGAGCTGCTCCAGGAAGGAGGTGGGATTCCCGACCAGGAACACCTAAGTGATAAACAACACTATTCTCAGCTAAACAACTAGAGAATGAGGGATGTATAAACAGACAATACCTTCAACAATATCAAATGATCAATTTCCCCCTTGGTTTCCTCCTGTTTCTTTTATAATGTGGAAATCTTGCCAAACCCTAAACCATTTTGATGACTTAACTTCATTCACATGAGTGGCCTCCAACATGGATTGCGATGTGCCTTTAGGAGATACATTGCATCTAGAAAACACTGTTGATTTGGTCCTGTTGACCTAGTCAATTGATCCAACCTCTTTCACACTCAAGTATGTTTTATAAAATGTCCCATATTTAGCCTTGTTTACATTGGGCATTGATTTATTTTGATGTTTTTAGGAGTTTCGCATGTCCTCCTTCACATTTTATTCATCAACATGAAAATTAAAATAAGACATAAAAATTAAATATTCCCATTAGCTTGGGCTAATTGGGAATATTACATTCCTCCCCTCCAAAATGTTGCTTGTCTTCAAGCAACTGATAAGGTGAGTGCTGCAACACTTCTCCTTCCCCATTGGTGAGACCATAAAGGATCCAGCTCTTTGCATAAGCTGAGTGTTCACCAATCCATCCTCCCATGAGTTGTGTCTCCAAAATCATCATGAGATGTACATAATCTATCCCACAAAGTGCCAAGAATGCCATTGAAACAAACATGGTTGAACTCCTACTCTCCCTGAAATATGCAGAAAGGTATACAAAGAGAGTCTCCATCCCATGTGGTACACACATGCCTCCTATTCTTCCTCCATACAAATCCAAAAATAGGACAAGTACATCATCCATGTATGGAAGCAAAATTACAACTACATAAACAGAAATTTGAACAAGAGGGGGTGGGTCATAATCCCACATGTGGTACCAGCGCAGGAAATCTCCTGCCTGCATCAGATCAAGATGTGGTAAGTGGTCTTTCCACCACTTACTTCTTGCCCATATCATCTCACTTTGGCTGAAAGTGTGAGATAAGTTTGGTGCCTTAGGGAAGCACCCATCATGATAAAGAATCTCCCTTTTCTCATCAAGGGAGTGGCCAAATTTAGAAATTAGAGTGGGCCACTATTTGCCATGAGATTTACATGATATATCACTCCTCCTTGGAGCCATGGCCTACATAAACATGGTGAAAGAATATGTATAATTAGAAAATAAAACTTGACTTACATAATCAGATTCCTCACCATCAATACCTCTCATACACATGGAGTTGTGCATGGATCATCCTCCTCTTCCCAAATAAGGAAGGGATGGCTGAAATAACCCCTCTATGGAGTCATGTTGCTGCCCCAAATCCACATACCTCATGCATATTTGAAAATGCTGATACAGTTCTTCCTTCAAGCCTTTCCAATCAAAGCTCCTCATGATGATGTTGTAGATATTCATGGAGTACATATGGCTGAAACATAACTCTTTGTAAGCTCTTTGTAGTATCTTCTGCTTGAGCTTGGAGACTATAGACAAGAAGACTCTACCATGATGATAGATGACCCCTTCTTGGAATGAATATCCCTCTTCATGCAGTTGCTCATCAAGTATCATACAAGTGTGTAGATCTTTGGAATAATCCACTAGAAGTTGGGATTTCCAATACAAATCTAGACTGCTCAAAAGTGATAGTGCAGATGATGCATCAACAGAAATATTTTTCATGTTGTTGATCTCCTCCTTGACACCTCTTATGTCACAGGTGTGTGTTGGAAGGCTGATCCCTTCATTATTCTCCTCCCACAACGTAGATCCAAATAGGAGAGTGGGTGATGATGATAAGGGAATAAGATCTCCCTTCTCCTTGAGCTTACCCAAGTCTCCCAGCGTTGTATCTTTGTCTTCCAGTGCCCCAAACCCTCCTCGATCTAAGCTTGGAGCAGCAGCTTGTGAGGTATTTCCCATAGAATCTATATTAGATGGCCTCCCAGGTGGTTTGCCACTAGATAATGAGATTTCAGGGACCTTTCTCATGTGCATGTTGGATGAGATCCTCATGTCCCTGCTTCCACTACGCAATTTCAACTCTGTTTTATGTGTGGAAGTCTCATGAAAGTTGGATACCCCTCTTATTGATGTAAGAGTGCCTCTGATTGGAGAAATTTCCCCATCTTCTGATAGTGGATTAGCCATGTGATCCCTCCTTTGTTCTATCTCATTGTCTTCTAGCAAAGACACATACTTCTCATGTCCTCCATATGGAAGAGCCTTTGGAATTCCTTGCAAAGGTGCAAGAACCCATCTAATGGAAGCCATTTCTTCATCTCCATTTCCAAATGAAAATAGATCTCCTCCTACTAGCACAGTGCTGGAGGATCTTCTTTGCTCTCTCTCTCTCTTCTCCTCATCAGTGGAGACTGCTTCATCATCAAGAGATCCTTTTCCTTGATCTCTTAGTGAAGAAGGAATCCTCATGTCTTCTCTTTGATAAAAGAGATCTTGCTAAAATGGGGCCCTTGCCTCTGGTAAATGGTGCAGCAAATATTCAACCCCTCCAACAATGTTTAGATCTGGAGTTGTCTCCATGGAATCTTCCATCTCATGCATAGATTCATATTTCTTGGGCTTGATCTTATCCTCCCAAGAAGTCTCAGAATGTCTCTCATCAAATATTGTCACTAGTCTCCTAGTGAATCTTGCATAAGAAGAGATGTTTCTCCCTTTCAAGAAAGAGAACTCAAATAGCCACCAAGCATAAGCCTTCCCTTGAAGATGCAGCACTACTACTCTCAAGGTTTCTTCTTCTGTCACTTGATGCAGCTGCAAGTATGTGTCAAGCTTCTTTACCCAAGACATGGCTGAGTCTTTAGGTGATCCATCAAAAGTAGGTAGAGAGAATCTACCCAAAGTGTGTTGAAGGCACCCTTTCCTCCCACTGTAGGTGTTGGATCTTGCTTCTTTGAGTTGACCAAACTCTGGGAAAATGAGATGCTCTTTGAACCTCTTTGATTGAGATTCATATTTGTGGAGATAATCACCAAGAGATTCCTCCTTTGGTGTTCCTCCTCTTCCTCCTTTCTCTGACAAGAAAGTAGGCATGCTACAACATTGTGGAACAGATTATGTGGCCAAATGCTCACACACATCATATGAAGTAATGGGGCTTTCTTGATGTGAGAATATCCTTGAGGGATTTTCATATATTTCCCTCCTCATTCCCGAAATTTCTTCCTTCAACTTATGCATATCTTGAGAAAGAGTGTTAGGAAACTCTTCTCTTCTAATCCTTCCAGATAAAGGGGTTTCACCCTTATTCTCTTTGTCTTATATGTAATATTTATTCTGTCTTCTTCTTTGGCACCTCTCCTCTTTGTTAGTGAGAGGTTATTCTCCTTCTAGAGACATATTGGCTCTGCAAGAAAATCACAGGCTGTGCCAAAAAAGATGCTTTGATACCACTGTAATATCCCAAAATAGGGATTGCACAACAAGCCTGCTAAAATAACACACTTCTGAGAATTTGTGCACTGAAATGAGTTTGCAGCTCTTAGATCCCTTAGATCAGCTTGTATAAGATCTAAATTTAAAAGGAGAGAAAAAACAAATCAAACTAGGTGGGTTAAACAGATCTCCCACAACCTAGTATAGCTGGAAAACACCCAATGAGAGGGGCTGCAGCTATATGCAAAGGAATACTTTAGAAATAACGCAGTTCCTCTATGTTAAATTAGAATAAATATATGGAGGCTGAATAATTACATGTACATCATCAAAACAAATCTATAATGTGGCCCATACAGTGTATAAGAGATAAATAGAAGATTTACATAAATAATCCCTCAAGATTGAGGTGCTGCAACAACATATTGAGAATGAAAAGCTTGACAACATTATTTATGGTCTAAAGAAGTTGTATATTAAATTTCAGATCTAGAATAGATTTGTGTACAAAAATATAGATCGATATCAAATATGTACACTAGATGAGTTCCTCTACAAATTCCCCTTGGGGTTTTGATCAAAACATGAATGTACAGGAGTAGATATGAGATCTGGAATTACATATCTGCAGCAATATTCAGGAATTATGCATTAATTAAATACATAAGTAAATCAGATCTGAAATAAGCATGGATTGGTTGGCCAATCCATGGATCACCACAGTGAAAGGGAGAATCCTATCACCAGAGATTTCTCCTCCAAGAAGCAGTCAAAACACCCTGCAACTTTCCTCTTGCAGATAACGCAGTATGGAAGGGAAAAATGCACTGTTAGCTTCAGTAGTGATTAGGCCTGATGCCTTGATCTGAAAATGCAACTCTAATGATCCAATACAATCTTCCAGGAGGTTAAAGACACACTCACTAAGAAGAGGCACTAGATTTGCCTAGATCTGAATAGATCTAGTTTCCACTACTGCAGCTTACAAAACAATCAAACCCTCAATAGGATCTAAATTGTGGTTGGAATATGAAGCTTGGCGCAAAGCCTGATAGTGGAAAATATAGAACAAGTCTCCTCCAAGAGTTGCTCTAGGAAGGAGGTGGGATTCCTGACCAGGAACACCCAAGTGCTAAATAGCACTATTCTTAGATAAACAGCTAGAGAATGAGGGATGTCTAAACATAAAATACCTTCACAAATATCAAATGATCAACTGCCTCCTTGGTGTCCTCCTCTTTCTTTTATAATGTGGAAGTCTTGCCAAACCCTAAACCATCTTGATGACTTAGCTTCATTCACATGAGTGGCCTCCAACATGGACTGCACTGTGCCTTTAGGAGATACATTGCATCTAGACAGCGCTACTGATTTGGTCCTGTTGACCCATTCAATTGATCCAACCTCTTTCACACTCAAGTGTGTTTTATAAAATGGCCCAGATTTAGCCTTGTTTACATTAGGCATTGATTTATTTTGATGTTTTTAGGAGTTTTACAGGTCCTTCACATTTTATTCATCAACATGGAAATTGAAATAAGACAAAGAAAAATTGAATATTCCCATTAGCTTGGGCTAATTTGGAATATTACAATCAATTATTTGGTTGATAAAGGGAGTGGGATAGTTGTCTTTTGGACAAGCATGAATAAAATCTTGATAATTGATGCACACTCTGATTTTCCCTTATTTATTCATGACAGGAACAATGTTTGAAACCCAATTGGTAAGCGGAATAGGGTAAATGAAACCATCATGCAACATTTTTTCAACCTCTGCTTTAATGGAAACAAATTTCTTAGGGTGAACATGACGAAGGCATTGTCATACCGGTTTGACATCAGGGTACATTTTAATCTCATGCTCAACAATGCTAGAATTGATGCGTGGCATTTCCTCATATGACTAAGAGAATACATCTTGGAATTCACGAAAAAGAGAGTGGTAAGTGCCAAGTTCAGATGGAGAACAAGACGTTCTGACATGAATGTTTTCTACAACACCAGGTTTGGTCAAAAAATCGATAGAAACAATTTCTTCGATATTTGATGGGTGTCGCTCAGAATCGACAGTGTGGATAGGAATGGAATTCGTAAATAATTCAATGACTATAGGATGATATAGTTTAGTTGGATTATATTCACTGTAATCTGGAAGATGGGATCAGTGATGAGAATCTACCCATTTTTCTTATTCTGGCATCATGGATTCCATAATGCTCTTATCAGTTGAGAATATATTTGAAAAAATGTCAGAAGAAGTACCATAATCCAAAGAATGATCGATCAAAATATTCGGTGACAAAGGATCAGAATTTTCTGCACAAGCCAAAAATATTAATTGCTATGCGAGCTCAATTGGGCTTAGCGGCATAGTTTCACCCAACCTATCTATTTCAGAATTATTGGGAATCTTCCTCAAGTTAGATGAAGTGGAAGATATCATATTGCAGGTCTCTATTTTTTTATTTATGTGGATGTCGCAGGCGACGGTAACAAAAAGGTACCCATTAGGGAATAATCCTTAAAGATACCTACACCAGTATTCTAAAGAGATGACAGAGGTTCGTGAAATAATAGAATGCTGCCAGTTGCCTGGGAACTAGAGGTGAAGAAGGCCAATTTATCGATGACTGTAATGCTGCCTTTATGAGGGAAGACAACCATGCAGAAGTAAGTAGATACAACCACAGCCATAACATAAACACACAATATTCTGAGTAAAATTTTGTAGTCAAGGGGTCTGTCAACGACCTCAAATTAAACAGTGACAGTTTTTCCCCCTAGTTCGACTTGTAGGTTACTGATAATTCCACAAGGATTATATGTATGAATATCAAAATATTTGAATGTCGTAGGTGATTGCGATAAAGTCAACGAGCCAAGTGACTTCCAGCAACTCATAGACATGATACAAGTAGATGCAACTTCATCAATAATGGTCCGATGAATGAGACGATTAAAGAAATTTACTTGAATGAAAAATGCTAATTGTGTTGGTAATTGTGGCACATAGCCCGCATGGTTAAATACTATGAGATTAGAATCCATTAGATCAATTCCACTTATTTTTTATAACAAATCTTGCTTTTGGGAGGGACAATTATGAAGAACCTCAAGCGTTGACATAGCAAAAGGTGACTGAGCTAGATCTTCGACTACGTTATAATTTTGAGTTGCACGAGCTCGAGGGTTGAAACTCGATTTATGAGCGACTCCCTTTGGCGGCTTTATTGTTAACTCAGGAATAATGGGCAGTAGAATTGAATCAAATGAAGTCAAAGTCGAAGTAGTAGGTTGATCTGTAGCCTGACCATTTGATGGCGAAAGAAGATTATTGTAATCTTTAATTCGAGTAAACATAAAAACATAAGTTTTTGGCTTAGTAAAGGATAGTATAAGCACTTGTGAACTAGAAGTAGGATCCATAGCAACCATATGTGTTTCCGGGTTCAGAAAAGGATTTGTCAACACTGCTGAAGCGGGAGAAGTCTTAAAAAATTTTGAGACTTCTGAGCAGTGAGGACAATCTCACATAAAATGCTCCTCATTACATATCAAACAAGGGTAAAGAGGTTTCTGAGAAGAACCAGATGAATCGGATGATTTTTCCTGCGGGGGTGAATTTTGTTTTTTCTAATCTTTCCCCTTATTCTTACTTCGAGGTTGCTTGCCACTTTTTCTTTTGTTAGATGACACGACATGTATTTCAAAAGAAAACACAGGACCAGATGCAATAGGGGTTTGGTTAGAGGTAGCAAGTGTTGAAACAGATGGTCGACTTGCTGGTTAAGTGCTAGAAGAACCAATCACACCCTCGCTAACATGAATGTCCTTACCAAATGGAGAAAGAGGGACATTAAAATTTGGTCATGACGCATTTGGAATATTTTCATAAAGCATGCCAGACTAAGTATAAATCAAATCCAAATACTGGGCACAAGAAATTACTTTCTCTTCAGTGACAACACCACATTTGGCCACATCCTTAGTGATAGATGGCAACAAGGACTTTATAAACTACTCAACTAAAACATGATCTGAAACAAAGGTTTTAACCATTTGACGATGAGGAAGCCACTCATGAATGTGATATGATATGTGAGTAGCAGTCGTCTATTTAAAGCTAGTCAAAAGTTCCGTTCCAGTTTCACATCTGATGGGTAACTAGAATTGGGTTAGAAAAGTAGTGGCTAAAGTTGTGAAGTTATCAAAAGAAGCTCTTGGTAATTCAATATACCATTTTGCAACAAAAAAAGTAAGTGTTCACTGGAAAATACGAAGTCTAATAGAATGATCATACAAGGAGTTTGATGAACATCATAAATGATAAGTCATAACCTGCGTAGATAGATTTTCTCCAGACTTTCCATTGAATTTTGGAATATCAGAGGGTAATTTATGAGGAATTACTGACCACCAAGGTAAATAATGAATGGGATCATTAGTGAAATGGTTTAAATCAAGTAACTCTAGTGTTGCAACAAATGACAACTATCGATTTAGGTTAGGTTGAGTGTAACCAGGATAAGATGGAATTTCCTGGGCAATAGGCAGTTGTGCACCATCATAAGGGTTCTACTACTGGTAACCCTAATAGGGGTAGGTTTGTTGACCAAACCCTTGATAGCCTTGTTGAATAGGTCATGGATAAGCCTTCTATTGTTAGAATAGCTATTGTGGCTGCCATGGGATTTGATAATATAGATATTTACCAGTAGAATAAGTTGGACCAGGTTGTGAATAGACATGACCAATAGAAGCCTGTGGTTGTGAAATTATTGATACAGTCAGTTGTTGTAAACTAGCCAGGGAAGACAGAGTCTGTAGACCCGAAACTTGAGGGTTAAGGGTTGAAGAACCCGCTTGAAATGGCTGAGATACTACCGAAGAAGTAATAACACACGTAGTAGGTATGGATGCAACAGGTTGAACTGGTTGATATTGGTACACAACTGTTTGTGATTGGATAGGCAAGGTAGGTTGGCATTGAAAAACAAGCATTCCAGCATCAAAATGACCTAAATACAAAGGTGTACTTCCATATGGATTAAACATAAGTTTCCCTCCAGGATATGGAGTAAAAGGATATTGAGCATACTAACCTTCATATTATGGGAGTCCAACATAAACTAGATAAGATGGGAGGTAATCAGATAGACCAGCCTGATATTGAGCTGATGATTCCAATAAAGGATCATGCCTTTCAGTACTCATAAGAGAGGAACCAGATAAATTTCTGGATGATGACATGGGCAAAGTCCATGGACTAAAGGAGGCACCAGAGTAGGTTCCATTTAAAGCTCGATATCCTAGTGGGACGGATGGACCACAATAAATATGAGACTATGGTGTCGTATAAAACATCGAAGAGGTAGCAATAGTAGATGCTATCATGGTTGTAGTAGATGGTACAGTTTGGATGCTGTCTCAGTCATGCTTAAGTCACCCAGTAAATACCCTAAAGAATCTTCAGGAACTTGCGACTAAGCAGGATCAAGAGGAGAAGTGTAGATCCAAGGAGGAAAAGATGAGAAAATAAGAAGCCCCAACCTCAAAAGAGTTGGATTTTTAGGGGGTATCTCTTCTTGATGTGTTTATTCAGTTGAAATCAAACCAGGTGGAAGTACTTCATTGTCAAGCTTGAGATAAATTTCAGGTGGTAAACTCTGCGGTAAAGAGAAAGACTCAA
The DNA here is from genome assembly GCA_034641835.2 of Pinus albicaulis. Taxonomy (NCBI): domain Eukaryota; kingdom Viridiplantae; phylum Streptophyta; class Pinopsida; order Pinales; family Pinaceae; genus Pinus; species Pinus albicaulis. The sequence continues at coordinate 661,675,747 of CM076579.1, read as the reverse complement.
TAGTTACTGATGAATGAGGATGGGCCAGCCGATCGTCTTACAGAATGGAAACAACTTCTTGTTGTTCAAATTTAGGATCAAGATGTTCTGGCAAAAAAAAAAGGTTCCGGATCGACTTCCGGTTGAACAACTTTGGGTTTTGGATTTACCGTTTCACTGGATTGAATTTTAGTGTCCTCAGGTAACTGTGAGGGTTCTGTCTCGAAAGTAGTAGGTAAACCGATATCGGTAGAAATGACTTGAGAGTCAGTACTCAAAGGATTAGATGAATTTGGTAAATTAGATGAAACACCTATAATATTCCCACTTAGCCCAAGCTAATGGGAATATTCTATTTCTCCTTGTTTTTTTTTTGCATTTCATTTTGATGAATAAAATGTAAAGGAGGACATGTAAACTCCTAAAAATAACAAAATAAATCAATGCCCAATGTCAACATGGCTAAATCTGGGCCATTTTATAAAACACACTTGAGTGTGAAAGAGGTTGATCACTTGACCAAGTCAACCATGACCATATCTACAACACAGTCTAGATGCATTGAACCTCCTTGAGGCACAACACAGTTATAGATGGAGGTTCTACATGTGAAAGGGGCTAAAATAATGAAGTGGTTTAGGGTTTGACAAGACTCCAATCTTATAAAAGGAAGAGGAGAGAAACATGAAGTAGTTGTTGAAGATATTGCTTTAGAAGAATTTGTCTGCTTAGACATTTATCATTCTCTGGCTGTTTAGCTGAGAATAGTGCTGCTTAGCACTTGGGTGTTCCTAGTCGGGAATCTCACCTCCTTCCTAGAGAAACTCTTGGAGGATTTTAGCTTGTATTTTCCACTATCAGGCTTGGGCCAAGCTGCACCTTACACCTACAACGCTGATCCTGTTGAGGGTTGGGTTGTCCTTGTGAGTTGCAGCAAGTGGAGGTTAGATCTATCCATATCTAGACCATACTAGTGCCTCTTCTCAGTGAGTGAGTCTTTTATCCTCCTGGAAGAGTGTATTAGAAGTTCTTGAGCTTTAGATCCAAAAATTAGCATCAGGCCAAATAATTCTCAGAGCTTACAGTGCAGTTTCTATCCCTATACTGCGTTATTTTCAAGTTTGCAGTTGCAGGGTGTTTTGTCTGCATTTTGGAGGAGAGATCTTTGGTGTTAGGATCCTTCCTCTCACTGTGGTGATCCATGGATTGGCCAACCAATCCATGTTTGTTTCAGATCTAATCTGCTGTTTTGTTATATGATTCAGGAATTCCTGAATATTTCTGCAGATCTGCAACTCTAGATCTCAGAAATACTCTCTGTGCTTCATGTTTTGCACGAAATCCCAAGGGGAATGTATAAGCGAGCTTCTTCTTGTAAACTCTCCATCAATTAGATTCCATATTTTTATGTACATATCTACTCTAGATCCGAGTTATAATATACTATTGCTTCAAATTTCCCCAATAAAATAATGTCGTTAAGCTTTGCGTACTCTTCTATGGCTGCACCCTCATTTCGAGGGTTTACCGTTCAAGCCCTACTTTCCTTTGTACACTGTATGAGCTGTAATATAAATCTGATTTGATGTTGTACACATGACAGAAGAACACATGAAATTTGAGCCTCCATACTGATCTACTGCAAGTACTGGGCTGAAGTGCGTCATTTTCCAGCAGTTTTCTTTGTATTGCTGCAGTCCCCTCTTTGGGCAGTTTTCAAGCCTTCCTAGGTGTGGGAGATCTGTTTAACCCACCTAAAAAGATTTGTTTCTGATATCCTCTTGTATTTAGGTCTTAGATACTCATATATAAGGGATCCAAGGGCTGATTTCAATATCTGTTGCAGCCATTCCTAAAAAATGTGTTTTTCAGGCATGCCTTGTTGAGCAATCTCATTTGGGGATATTACAGTGGTATCAAAGCAAATTTCTTGGCTCAGCCTCTGAGCTTCAATAATTATGGAGTATTCTCATGGAGAGGAGGAGATATGAAAGAGAAACCAGAGAAAACCCTTGTTGTATGGAGAAAATAGGTTCACAAAAATTCTATCTCTAGCTCTGTAAGGTATCAGAAAAGACATCAAAGAAATGAGGAGGGAAAAGCAGGAAGATCCCTCAACAAGATCTAAAATATCTATACATGAGAAAATTTATAAGTCCTCATCTCATGGATATGAGCACTCAGCCATATCACCAAATATACAACATTTTTTCAGCAACTTCTTCATGAAGAGGAAGGGAGGAGGTGTGCCAAAGGGAGAGAATCACTTGAACTTCCGAGGGTCTTGCAAGATCAAGGAAGAGGAGGTTGTGGATGTCAGCGCAATCAAGGCAAGGGCACATATAGATCCTCATGGAGAGGAATAAGGGGCTATGGCTCCAAGGAGGGGAACTCTTGCACTCTTGCAAGAAGTTCTAAAGAATCTCACATATGGGGATTGTGGCACAATCCATGTGCAGCATGTGCCATCACCATAAAATGGTGAGATCTTGAAGATAGAATAAGGACCAAAGGAGGGAAAGAATCACTTGATAAGGAGCATATACCCCTCTCTGTTTTAGAATTTTGATGCACAAAGAAGGTAGGAGGGTCTGTGCAAAGAAGGAAAGGAAAAATCTGCCCATACATATACACATCCTGCTCTATGCCTTGATGTCTCTTTACATGGAGGCATTCCACCGGGAAGACCTCGTGATGGGAGGAAAATTAAATTTTTCTCTCAACTATGGGCATCATATGCTTACTTGTCGAAGGATGGAGCTTTGGGAGAAACTAGGACAGCACAAAGAATCTTTCATGGATTCAAAAGAGAGATCAACAATTTTTTGAATTGGACATTTCTATCTCCCTCTCAGTTATTTGCGCTGAAGAAGGAGAATTCAGAAGTCTATGATGGCATGGACATGATGTCATATGGAAACTCCATATCTATGGGGCAGCCAATGATATTTTCATTCACAAAGGATATTTCTGAACATGACAAGAGGATATCAACACTCTTGCATGCATGGTCTACATTGAGGAAGTTTTGGAAGACAAGGACTTTCCAAGGGGATGTTGACTTCCATCTAGTTCAATATTGTCTTGAGCAAGATAAGTTGCAAAGGAGGTAGAAAATGGAATTTGGTAGCACTCCGACATGTGACTTTGACATCAAGTATGTCAAGGAGGAGAGCCATGCTATGGCAGGGGCTGCATTGCAGACTTTTACAACACTGTCATTGTTGGGGAGCCTAGATCCAAATTGAGATTCCCAACTTTTGATGGAATACTCCAAGGACCCTTTCACATGTAAGGTTATTGATGGGAAAATGATATATGGGAGGCATAAGGTAGTTGAGGGAGTCATTTATTTCCATGATCAGATTTATTTGTCTAGAGAATCCAAGCTTAAGGAGAAACTACTTAATGCAGCCTATGAGATCCTGATTTTAAAACCCACTGGTTTCATTAAAGCACATCATACTATCTTAGATGGATTCATGTGGGAGAACTTCAAGGATGATGTGAACTCTCATATGAGGAAGTGCATGGATCATTTTTTGGTTGAGGAGGAACATAGCTCTTGGGAAGAGTTATCATTATCCTCTCCTTATTCATTGAGTATGAGAGGGAGCTCATCCATGAGATACCTTGCTGATTTGAAACAAGTATATGATAAAAAATGTATTGCTAAAACTCATGATGTATTTATTATATAATTTCATTTTCTTAACACTCATGTGCCGGTCTTGGCTCCAAGAGGGGGCACCTTTTCTAATGGGCTTCATGAGCCACTTTGGGCCATGAACAATGGTGATGTTGGTCATTCCTTGGGAGATCTTGGAGAGATGATGTAATCTTCATGGTGTGATTCATTAACACCAAACATCATACACCTTCTCCAAGCATGCAAGAAGGATGAGGCATCAAACAAGTGTTGGGGAGTACACTTGTCATATCATATCCTATGGCAGTTAGCAGTAAAACTACGCTGGTTGCACATGAGGGACCATTGTCCTTCTTCTTTATTGCATATGGTAGATAGCATGAACTTAATTATGATCCCATATGCTGAAGATGTTCTTATCTTTTTTGGGGGCATGGTTGAAGGAGAGACACATATGTTGGATGTGTCCTTGGAGAAAGAAATTCCCTACATCTTCTACACTACATGTTCTAAGGGGAGCATGGGATATTATATGGCCACTATGATAGACCACTTGTTTCTTTGTAAGGTGAGCCATATGATTTTTTGGGACATACCTCTCATAATTATTGGGGAGGAGTTTTTCTATGGATTGCCAAGCTGGGAGGTGATCCATTTTATTTGGATGATAGCATGGAGATGGGAGTCTTTCATGGATGATGAAATTCCCCATGATTGTCATCACTTCTATCTTGAGGAGGCCATGGATTAGCAAGGAGGTTTCCATATAGACTTTCCAGTCCTTCATGATGAGAGCCATTGGGTTTATTCGCCAAAGGTCAACTTGCACATTGGGGAGGGACCATTGGAAGACAGAATTATTGCAGAAAATCTGAAGCATTGGTGGAGACTATTGGATGAGGGGGCCACAAGAGAAGAAGGGGATATTTTGCAGCACTCACCTTATCAGTTGCTTGAGGAAAAGCAACATCTTGGAGGGGAGGAATGTAATATTCCCACTTAGCCCAAGCTAATGGGAATATTCTATTTTTCCTTGTTTTGTTTTGCATTTCATGTTAATGAATAAAATGTAAAGGAGGACATGTAAAACTCCTAAAAATAAAAAAATAAATCAATGCCCAATGTCAACATGGCTAAATCTTGGCCATTTTATAAAACACACTTGAGTGTGAAAGAGTTTGATCACTTGACCAAGTCAACCATGACCATATCTACAATGCAGTCTAGATGCATTGAACCTCCTTGAGGCACAATGCAGTTCTAGATGGAGGTTCTACATGTGAAAGGGGCTAAACTAATGAAGTGGTTTAGGGTTTGACAAGACTCCAATATTATAAGAGGAAGAGGAGAGCAGCATGAAGGAGTTGTTGAAGATATTTCTTTAGAATAATTTTTATGCTTAGACATTTCTCATTCTCTAGCTATTTAGTTGAAAGTAGTGTTGCTTAGCACTTGGGTGTTCCTAGTCGGGAATCCCACCTCCTTCCTAGAGTAGCTCTTGGAGGAGTTTTTATTGTCTTTTCCACTATCAGGAATGGACCAAGCTTCACCTTACCCCTACAGCACTGATCCTGTTGAGGGTTGGGTTGTCCTTGTGAGTTACAGCAAGTGGAGGCTAGATCTATCCAGATCTAGACCATACTAGTGCCTTTTCTCAGTGAGTGAGTATTTTATCCTCCTAGAAGAGTGTATTAGCAGTTCTTGAGCTTCAGATCCAGACATTGGCATCAGGCCAAAGCATTCTCAGAGCTTACAGTGCAGTTTCTATCCCTGAACTGCGTTATTTTCAAGTTTGCAGTTGCAAGGTGTTTTGTCTGCATTTTGGAGGAGAGATCTCTGGTGTTAGGATCCTTCCTCTCACTGTGGTGATCCATGTATTGGCCAACCAATCCATGTTTTTTTCATATCTGATCTGTTTTTGTGTTATATGATTCAGGAATTCCTAAATATTTCTGCATATCTACAACTCTAGATCTCAGATCTACTCTTTGTGCTTCATGTTTTGCACAAAACCCCAAGGGGAATGTATAAATGAGCTCTTCTTGTACACAGACCTAAATTAGATCTATATTTTTATGTATAGATCTGCTCTAGATTTGATTTATAATATACTGCTGCTTCAGCCCCAATAAAATAATGTTGTTAATTTTATGCAGCCTTTTCTATGGTTGTAGCACCTCATTTCTGAGGGTTTATTTCTGTTCAAGTCTTCTACTTTCGTTTTTACACTGTATGAGCTGTAATATAAATATGATTGTCTATTGTAAACATGACATGTGAGCCTCCATACTGATCTACTATAAGTACTGGGCTGAATTGCGTTATTTTCCAGTAGTGTTCTTTGTATTGCTGCAGTCCCCTCTTTGGGAAGTTTTCAAGACTTCCTAGGTGTGGGAGATTTGTTTAACCCACCTAGAAAGATTTGTTTCTAATCTCCTCTTGGATTTAGGTCTTAGATACTCAGATCTAAGCAATCCAAGGGCCAATTTCAAGAGCTGTAGCATCCATTCCTAAAAAATGTGTTTTTCAGGCATGCCTTGTTGCACAATCCCATTTGGGGATATTACAACACCAGAGGTACCAGACTTAGTAGGATTATCTTTCCTTCGCCAACTAGGTGTAGCTTCAGGTTGTAAAGGTGGTTTATTTTCTATCCTATGCGAATGACAGGGAAAGGGTTGATATTCTTCCACGATTGTTGATTGATTTATTACAAAAAAAAGAGGGTAATTCTAGGCAAAAGGATTACCACGTAACCGTGAATTACAATAAACCATCCCAGTAAACAAAGGAATTATGTACATGTAGGAAATATCCTCGAATGTTGTGTTCATTGTATCATAGTGTACAAGGCAGCTGGCTCGGTTACCTATGGATGGTAAGCAACCTAATGTTGTCCTCCCAAATATACTTGATGGTACGTGGAGTCCCAATCCGTATTAATGATGTCTAATGTGAAAATGCATAGTGAGAGCATCCCTTAATACTTTTTGTACTAGAAAATTGCTCGATATACTTTAAGGTACATGGACGAGCTCCAATATACTTACTTTACGTGGAATGAGGTATCACACTCAGAATGTATCGCATACAATTAACGAAAGGTGATATGTTTTACAATGCCGGAACACGTTTCTATCCCATACCTCTAAATGTTATCGTTAAGTGGTAATGCTCCATTAGATTAATTGATGTAACTTTTAGTTGATCTTACTTATAAGTTTTCCTTTCAGGTTCACCGCGTAATGTATTTGAAATTCCTATAATGCAAAAAAGATGATAAGAATTCGTTTTGATTCAATTTCGACAATGAAAACCTTAGCTACAAGGGATAGAGAAAGCAGATTGTAAGAAATCATCAATGAGCACATATAAATAAAAATTCCCTAACTATTCCTATGTAGCACTGACAAACCCTATATGAAAATGCATGTTTTTCTTTTTGATTTCTTTTAAGTGTGAATGAACAAAAAATAAACTAAGATACACAAATAATCAATCAATACTTTCTAGAGAAACAAAGACTTGAACAAAAATTCCTCTTTCTAAAAATAAATAACTAATCAAATGAGACTTTAAACTTTGGAGTTATTTTGACAATGATAAGGAAAACAAGAAGAAACATTGAAGAAACAGACATCCAAAGAGAGAAAGGATAGTAGAAGAAATCTAGACTTTAGAGGCAATCAAACACTTGAAAAATCAGCAAACAAGACAATGAATTGAATTGAAAAAGACAAAATATGATAGATTTTGGTTGGTCATAGGAGAAACACAGCCCTAAGTAGGAGACAATGCATTTAAAAGCACTATCTCTAAGCTAACAGTGTTGTGCAGAGCACTGTTTCAAGACCAACGGTGCGTTGGTGCCAGAGGAAACTCTAAAAAAGGAAATAAAACACACTTATTTCACTAAAACACATTCAAATGATTGAAATAAAGCAATTAAAGTCTACTAGAGGCTGATAAACAAGGGTAAAAACACTAGAGATGATCAATCTAGTCCCCAGTGGAGTCGCCAATTTGTTTTACGGAGATAAGACCTACGGATATATATGTTTCCCTAAGTGTGTTGTTCTCGCTTAGAACAATAGAAGAAAGATATTTGACCTTTTCCTTAAAATGAATGGATGAGGGAAGAACACCTACTTGTGATTTTTTCTCTATCCTTTGTCTCCCTTTCATCGCTTCCATCGCTCTCAATTGAATCAAACTCACTATATTGGTACCTACAATGGCTAACAGAAGACATAAAATGACATAATGGCCTGTGATCTATTCATGTTAAGCAAATTGAATCAAATTCATTTGAAAATACATATACAAACATTGTGAACAAATGTATTAGGAAAGGGCCAAATCCCTTTATTGTATAGTAGAAGGAGAAGTTACAACTAGTTGGATCGATTCGATGTCAACTCGCTCCAGCTTCAATCCTATCCTCATCACATTAGCAACATCACTCGAATAGCATAACATTACATGCAAACAATACCTCAAGATTTTTGATCTTACCAGCATAACTCTACTAATTCAAATTCTTGCTCTCTTGTGCACTATGATCAGTGCTCAATTTATAAGAAATGGAGGTGGTTTAGCATTAATTGGTTATTAAATGGATTTTCCAAAATTGGACGAAGAGGTTTCCTTTTTCAATGGAATAGGAGGTTAAGTGGTTTAATGGCTCCAAGGTGTTCATATTCAAATTTATCATATAGTGTAATAGCTACAACAACTTCTAGAAGCCACTAGAATGTGGGAAGATTCCCGAAATCTAATGAAAAATTCACTCCCAGTCGACCGACGTAATATAAATTTGGCCTAAATCCTTTGCAACGTAGCCTTGCATGGGAGTAGATTATCTGCAAGAACATACTGCAGTCTAGGGGTGAATTGATTGCTCAATGGAGCACTTCAAATGGACTTCAAGCAGTGAAATTTTCATGGAAGAAAACCATCAATGAGATGACCTGCTTAAGGCATGTAGCAACTGATTTAGAGTATGATAGACCCTAATTTATACTGATATGGATTTTGGGAGTGATGCCCAAATTGACTTGTAAAAAAGTTGAAAGGTCATAGGTTGCATGTGAGAAGGAAAATGAAGGAAAATAATGGAAAATTGAAGAATACAAAGGCCTCATTAATAGAAAGGATTCTGAGGATTAGTTCATGCATTTTGTTAGTTTAGTTTTTGGATGTATCATTCTATTCTCTCTCTCTCTCTCTCATACTCTTGGACTCTTAGAGTTTTCTAGGAGCACTCTTGGAGGAGTGTGGAATAATTTGGATTTGGAGCAAGAAGGAAAAGGAAGATCATGAAAGTGCAAGAGGACATCAGGATCAACATCTACAACATGTTATGCTTGCAGGTATCGAGCTGCATGTATGATTTACTTGCTAGTTTTGGAATGCATGGCACATTAATGTGGTTTCTTGTTTATGATATGTCATTGACATGGAGGATTTCCTATATTGACTGTGGTTTTTCCTAGCCTTGCCATTCCCTGGATAGCCATGTTTTTATTGGTTTTATCTTTATTTTCTGTTTGGTGCTCATGTTCTTTTGGCTATAGGTTGAGTTATTAGTTCCTGGAAGCATTTGTTGGACAAATACTCTGGAAGCCCTTGGTGGGTTGAGTTACTAGTCCTGAAAGCCCCGATTGGAAAAATTCTCTGGAAGCCCTTCCTAGGTTGAGTTATGGGTCCTGGAAACCCTAGTTGGACAAATGCTCTGGAAGCCCTTCCTGGGTTGAGTTACTACTTGATGCAGAAGCATCATGGTTCCAAAAATTTGTACATTTAGTAGAATCTAGGGGGTCTTATTTTTTTCAAAAGAGTTGGTTTCCTAAGTATTTAATTAATGTAATTTTCAATGTTTTGAGTGATTTATGTGAGACATTTAGAATAATATTTAATTAAATATTGAGAGGCACATTTGTAAATGTTCTCAAATGTAGGAGAACATGAGTGATTTATGAGTGATTGGTGTGGATTGAGATATTCTGAAATATTGTAAATCTTAGATTATAAAGCAGTTCATGATGTATGGAGGATCCTTAGGATTTAGTTTAATGTTGAGATCCTCAAGGGATAAATAAGAGATTTTAGGGATTAATTGAGGACTTAGAGGATTCTTAGAAATTAGTTGAGAATATTGAGGATCTTAACTAGAATTGGTTACAAAACCTTTTGTATATATTTGTAAAGCCTCGAAAGCACAAACAGGGAAAAAAAGGAGAGATATTCTTAGAGAGAAAAAACTTAATTGTAAGCCTACGGGAATAGAGAGAGAGGAAGAGAAAAGGGCCATGTAAACGGAACATTAGGCCAAAGCTATATTGTAAACATTTTTTGCTTGTATTTGTATAATTTATTTGTTTAATGAGAAATAAAATTTCATTTTGATTGCGTGTCATTTATGTTATGTGTTGAGTGATCCATAATAGAAATAATTTGATATCAGTGTAATAATTCCCTATAAAAAATTCTAGATGAAAGAATAAGTCTTACTGTGTGATAGAAGACTTAATGGTTGGGTAGAATCTGTATGATTCCAGTTTGGATTTAATTAGCTGTGAATGAAACTAATGGGAGCGAATGTGTGCAGATAAACTTATGTGCAGGTCGAAAGGAATAAAACATAAATTCTAGCTTTAAACAGTATGAAAAGGTGTACATCGAGCGTGATAATCCCAAGTCAGATTGAGTAAAAAATAGGAACAAGCTCAGGAGGAATAGCGTGGAGGAAACATAGATGTAGAGCGATGAATGTAAAAAGCAGAGAAATCGACTAAGGTAGAAAAGACTTAGAAGAATTCCAAAGAAGGCGATCGGACGGCGAGGATCGAATCATATAATTAAAGTTTTAATATTAAATGGCATAGATCACATTGCAAAGTAAACAATTTAAGTTGCGATGTGGTAATTTGAGAAAGTTGTGAAGTGGACGTGTGTCGGGCACAAAATGAAAGCACTCATCACAAATCGGTGATTATAGTATTTGTGTGTTAAGGACTTCACAAGTTAAGAAAAATAACTTGCGATGCGGTAAGGATTGAAAGTTGTGATGGATAAGGGAAGAGCCACGTGTCGGCCCAGCGCTCTAGCACATATCTCACATCAGGGGGTTTAGAGTTTATCATTAAGACATCACAATGTAAAGTATTTTTGTTGCGATGCGATGAGGATGGGAGATGGTGTGTGAGATGGTACAGTGGGACCATTGGATCTGGCATAGATCAACGGTGAAGATTACATCACAATTCTAGAGAGATTTTTCATCGACATGAGGATTTTTTTAGTTGTTAAAGTTATTTGTCCTGGGTTGTGATTTGCTAAGTCATATAATTTGTGAAGTGTGATTGCTTCTGATTGGTCACCGTGTTGTGGGACCCTAAAACCACAGTTTCACAGGTTTTTATAAAGTTGCAGCCATGTATGTGATAAGGTAATGTGAAGGGGCAACAATGCATAAAGGTAAAGGTTTATTATATGGTTATATAAGTTAAAAATCCAAGAACCAATTAATTTTAAGCTTCCATGTGCATTTGATTTAAAATATGAACGTTTGAGGTTAATGTGGGTAATTGTGGGGTTAATTCCGCTAACCCTGTATCTTTGGATATTTTCGGCCTTAGGGTTGCATCATTTGGTATCAGAGCAGTAAACACTCTTTGGGAAAATTGGAACAGAGTATGCTCTTGAAGTTGTGTATGCAGGTACACTTGCGACTGTAGAGAAGAAGTTAGATTATAAATTTGAAAAGGTGGAGGGAAGTGCAGAAAGAAAAGTCAGACAGTAAAATATGACAAAGAGATGGTTGTTTTCATGTGAAGAATAGAGATTCACTTGAATGTGAAGAGTGGATGGAGACTTCTTGTGAAATCATGCAGGTATTGTTTTATTAACTCTGATTTGAGTTTTGCAGGAAAAAAGACAGATTGAAGATTGCTAATTGCAGCTAATGAAGTATCTCAGCAAAATAAGATCACAACCTTAAGAAGCAGTGATGAAAGAAGTTGGAAAGTATTTCCGAGTGAAAGAAGAGTGTGGCAAAAACCTAGTGTTTCATTTGTGATTGAAATACAAGAGGACAGTTGTGTTCGCAAAAGTGCAGATGAGTTGAAGCCTAGAAGGAGCAGAGGAATGCTCAAGGAAAGTTCCAGAGAGGGGACAAGTGACCAAGTATAGAGGAAAGCTTGGTGAGGTAAATATAGTGGGGATGAATTGCTATTGCAGAGGCTTAAGTATAGATCATAGTGAGTGAGGATATCATGAAGATGAAGAAGAATATGACTACTAATAGTCATATCAGAGGTTCTAAGAGAGACCACAACAGAAGAAGAGTGAAGAAAGATGTCAAAGAAAATGGCATGGATGAAGAGTATGAGATAGAAAAGGCTGAGATAAGAATGCAATTTAATTTGTTGATGGAGTTGTTCGAGAGGAGTAAAGAATACCATAGGTATGGTTATTCAATAAGAAAGAGGGTGAAATGGCATAGGCTACAAGAGAAGACAGAGCGTCAGGTAAATATGCAGCTAATAGAAGAGATAAGGAAGCTTGAGCAGATTATAGATGTTCAATTGAGGATAGAGAAGCTCAAAGGAGTTGAGATATAGCAAAAGAAAGTTGCTAGAGATGAAAAATTTCCTTTTGAACTTAAAGATGGAGCAGTGATGTCTGAAACATCAGTTGAGGCTACTAAGCCTTGTGATTTTGAAATTAACAATTTGTGTATGGTTGCGGGTGTAATACATGGACAATATTTGGGTATTGTCAAAGAAGAAGAAGAGGAAAGACAGAATCTGAATTATGTTTTAAATAAAAAGGATGAGACAGTCAGGTCTCATGAGGAATCTTATACACAGTTGAAGGAATATATTGCTTTTCAGCATACTGCTAGAGTTGTAAGTAGACGAACTTTGGATTATATTGGTAGCCAAAAGCAAGAAAAATAATTTTACTTTTGTAAATATGATCAATGTATTTTCTTTGATGAATAAAGTGAGGATGTGAATGAAGGACAAGATGAATATCTTGTGAGATGTTTGAAAAGTTCAGACCAACTTGAATATTTGGTGGTCAAGACACCAAATTGAAGCATGAAGTCCTATGTTTTTGAATACTAATGAATATTTTGTGAATGTATGTTTTTTTAATAAATAAAAAATACAACCATTTGGAACTGTCATGGAGGAGAAATGGCTTGAGGACATGTTTGATGAAAGTACAAATGAAGAACATAGTAAGTTCTTTGAAGAAGAAGTTTGGATTCTAATATCTTAAGAAAGAAAACAGAAAGGAAATTCTGTTATGAAGAAGATTGAGACAGAGATGTGTTGCATAGGAAATCTAACTGAAGATTTCATCTCCAAGGAAGATAGGATTGCACAAAGAAAACTAGTGGAAGTTGTTAATGAAATAGACAAATATGAGTTGACTGTCAAGGGCAGCCAAAAAGAAGAACAACTAGTGGAAATTGTTATGAGAAAGGCCAGAGATGACTTTATACTTTTTAGGTGCAAGGAAGAGATTAAAGTGCTAGAAGAATTGTTGAGAGAGCCTAAAAGTGAAGAAGAAATTAAAACCAAGGAAGAACGTATTTTTATAACATCTAAGGAGATTGAGATGAGTTTAAATTTTCAAGTTAATGATGTATTTACATGTGATGAAGAATATACAAATGAGGGTGTAATAAAGGAGATGGAAGACATCTTATATTTTGAAGGTAAGAGTGAAGTCCAAAGGATGTATGAGGATAAACAATTTTTTATCTTCAAAGACAATAAAGATGAAGGAGAATGGAATTGTAATGAGCAGTTGGAAGAAAATGTCAACAAAGGCAAATAAGATCTCATGTAATTCAAGATTGTTGGGGTATGTGAAAGTGCTAATTTTGTCATGGAAAATCGGGGAATAAGACATTCAAATGACTTATTCACCTTTGAAGGACGTGGAGAAGAAAAGGAATACAAAAAGAGTTTTGAAACTCTTACACAAAGGAAAGGACAACAACAACAAAGTAATCTGGACAGAGAGATAGAAAATTTTATGAAGCTTATGAGGAAGAAACATAAGGAAAGGAGCAGCATAAGAATAAGACAAATAGTTAATTGTATGAAAGGTTAGGCTGTGATAAATGTTTAAGGAAAATTCAATGCAGTGTTACAAACGAAGGTATGGGAACCAGGAGAAGTAAGAAAAAACAACAGAATACATGGACAATAGTTAAAAGGAGTAAGGAAATCACTGAAGAATAAAGTATGGGATCCAGGAGGACAATTATTAAAGACACATGATCTGGAGATCATGATTATTTTCTACCTTAGGAGTCTGATGTAGGAGTATCATGGTTTCAAAAATTTGTACTTTTAGTAGAATATAGGGGGTCTTATGTTTTTCAAAATATTTGGTTTCCTAAGTATCTAATTAATGTAATTTTAAATGTTTTGAGTGATTTATGTGAGAAATTTAGAATAGGATTTAATTAAATATTGAGAGGCATATTTGCAAATGTTCTAAAATGTAGGAGAACATGAGTGATTGATGAGTGATTTGTGTGGATTGATATATTCTGAAATATTGTAAATCTTAGATTAGAAAATAGTTCATGATGTATGGTGGATCCTTAGGATTTAGTTGAATGTTGAGATCCTCAAGCGATAAAGAAGATATTTTAGGGATTAATTGAGGACCTAGAGGATTCTTAGAAATTAGTTGAGAAGATTGAGGATCTGAACCAGAATTGGTTACAGAACATTTTGTATATGTTTGTAAAGCGTCAAAGGCACAAAGAGGGAAAAAAGGAGAGATATTCTTAGAGAGAAAAACTTGATTATAAGCCTACAGGCATAGAGAGAGAGAGAGAGGAAGAGAAAAGGGCCATGTAAAAGGCACATCAAGCCAAAGCCAAATTGTAAACAGATTTTTCTTGTATTTGTACAATTTATTTTTTTAATGAGAAATCGAATTTCATTTTGACTGTGTGTCATATATGTTATGTACTGAGTGATCCATAATAGAAAGAATTCGATATCAATGTAATATTTCCCTGTAACAAATTCTAGATGAATGAATAAGTCTTACTGTGTGATAGAAGACTTAATGCTGGGTAGAATATGTATGATTCCAGTCTGGGAGTTAATTAGCTATGAATGAAGCAGTTAAGAAAAATAACTTGTGATGCAGTAAGGATTGATAGTTGAGATGTGATAAGGGAAGAGTCACGTGTTAGCCCAATGCTATAGCACATATCGCACATCGACGAGTTTAGAGTTTAGCATTAAGACATCGCAAGGTAAATTATTTTGGTTGCGATGCGATGAGAATGGGAGATGGCGTGTGAGACGGTACAATGAGACCATTGGATCTGGCATAGACCAATGGTGGGGATTACATCGCAGTTATAGATAGTTTTCGCATTGGCGTGAGGATTGTTTAGTTGTTAAATTTATTTGTCCTGGGTTGCGATCTGCTAAGTAATTTGTGAAGTGTGATTTCTTCTGATTGGTCACCGTGTTGTGGGACCCTAGAACCACAATTTAGCGTGTTTGTATAAAGTTGCAACTGTGTATGGGATAAGGTAATGTGAAGGGGTGGAAATGCATAAAGGTAAAATTTTATTATATGGTTATATGAGTTATAAACCCGAGAGCCACTTATTGTTAAGCTTCCATGTGCATTTGATTTAAAAGATGAATGTTTAAGGTTAATGTGGGTAATTGTGAGGTTAATTCCACTAACCCTGCACCTTTGGATATTTTCAGCCTTATGGTTTGATCACTAGTCCTAGAAGTCCTCTTTGGAAAAACGATCTGGAATCCCGAAAACAACTGTGGGTTGAATTACTAGTCCTGGAAGCTCTAGTTGGAACAAATGCTCTGGAGCCATGGACAACTTGGGTAGAGACCAATATTGTGATGGTTAGTGATGTCCGACCATGAGGTGGGATCATTGGTTGAGAGCTGAGGTGGTTGGCCTCTGGAAGCCCTGGTTTGGTTTTTTCTAGTTTATCCCATGAGTTCCTCCATTCATGATTGGAATATGGCACGAGGGTGATTGGCTAAAAGAAATATTTGGTTCAGCCCAATCTATGGTCAGGTGGTACGTGGGAGTCCCAGGCCTGGTTTCATTTTTTATATGTTAATAAGAGATCTTACCCTATTGTATTCGATGGGTAAATATACTTGTTCATATGCGGCTTTTATGGATGTTATATCCTTTTTATTTCTATTAGGTATATTTTGGTTATGATTATGTTTTATGATAGACTTGATGTATGGTTATCATCATGCTTTGATTAGAAACTGAATGAACAATGAATATATGATAACGCAACTATTGTGATTATGCATCAATGCTTATTATTGATTCTTAGATAAATGTGAGACCCCTATGCTCATATATTTTGTTATGACCTATAGATTACATATTTGTGATATGTTTGACGAAATTACTAACATGGCTATTAGAGGTCAAATCAAGTGCTTGTACCAAGGTTTGCATTAGTAACCTTTTTAAAATGTTATTTATCATTTCTAGGAGTTTCATGAAGTTTTGGGCAATGGCCCAAGACCTAGCCTTGGAAAATTTTCTCAAAATCTGGGGTCACTAACACATGACTACCTGAAAAATTCCACATTCATTGGCATGCCTTCTTGTGGGAGTGATTAGAAGGCCTTAGTCACATGCATGTATTTCCATGGGAACTGCTGGGGTTCCCATGTTTTGGCCAGAATGGCAAGACCAAAAGATGAGACAACATCAGAACCACTTTCAGACCTCAGGATCTAGCCCTCCTGGGTCCAGAGAGGGATCTCTCTATATAAGCATAGGTTTTATTTCTTTGAAGCTCAAAGTTAAGATATTAGGTTAGTTATAGGCATGGGGTTTGTTTGTTTGATTTTTATTTTGGTTGTTGGGAATCGGGAAGGAAGGGTTAAATATAAGACAAGGATGAGCACAGAGGTTTTTAGGAAAAGGAGGGATTATTCTGGGAACATCGAGACCATCGGGTATTGGAGCTAGGAAAGGGTCTACTTGCTATTCAATGTGCAGGTTTTCAGTTGGGCTAGTCATCTAAAGCATTGGATCTTAAAGATGATAGTGTGGCATGAAATGGTAAGAGATAATGTGAAAGCAAGGAAATCCTCCAAGGTGACCTTTTCAAGAATTAGATCCAGGGATGTGACATGCCATTGTAGACACCCGTAATCCAAGACCTAAAAGGTTAACTCTTCAGACAAGAAAACATTAAAGATTTAAACACAAAGGTGAAAACCTGAGATTAGAGAGAGACTTTGAACTCTCAATGCTTTGGTATCCAGCTTAAGGGAACTTAGGAAGGTTCAATTAATTGAAAAGGATCCTAGTGAGACAGAGACAGAGTTCTAGACTCCCAGTATCCCAATTCATTAAATTAAAACCTACCAAGCACATCTAAGAACTAATTCATTAATTCATACATCAACTAGCAGTATATCCGACCCCTACACTAGTTAAATTAGCTTGAAATCAATCCTCAGATAACACATACAACAGAAAAAATTGAAGGCAGGGAGAGCAGAAACATAGGGTACCTAACAAGGGTAAATCCTATTCCAGATTTCTAATGCGTGCCAGAAGAAATGAAATGTAATGAACAAAAAGAAAGAGATAGGAAAACATCACCGCTGCTTTAAATTAGGATCCAAAGAAATGTGCTTGTCATATTAAAGAGCAAAACCAATCATGTACAACATTTCCAACAGCTTGGTATTCAGTCTGAAAACATCTTCCTCAGCCTATCTTACAACTTTACACAGAGAACATGTCTCAAGAGAAACATCTTGCAATTCACGGATAGCTGATCAACAACCTTTACAATGAGTTTCTTCATGAATTTTATAGCTGAATGAGAGACAAAGGAGGTAGATGAAAACTAAATGTAGCATTAAAAATTAGAAGAGGAAGAGGGCCGAGGCCCCATTCTGTTTTGATTCTGGGAATTTATCTCTGGTACTCTTTTAGATGAAAGAGTGGTCTTCGTCAGGCTGCAATTTACTCCACGTATGTCTTTGATGTACTCGCTGTAGCACCTCTGCAATACTTGTGGTACTCTGGTGAATTAAATAAAATTAGAACAATGATTTTGGGGCCTGCCATACCGTGTAACAAATGCTTCTAATATCATAGGACTGTTGTCAGGATGGAAATTTCCTCAGGGACACGAAAAAGCATGAAAACCGTATGGGCACTTCGTCCTTTCATGGGAGTAGACATTCTGCTGATATAGACACCCCGATGATATGATTTTTTGTGCATTGGATCTTCTGAGTGATCCACGGGGTCTTCAATATGGTGCCCTGCCTCAAATTACTCACTCCGGGCTTCAAAAATATTTGATTACCAGTCTTAAATTCTCTGATCTTTCACTGATACTCTTTTGCTGCTCCATTCCTGTCTCTGTCTGTGAAATCTGCGCTTTAATGGCTCTGGGAAGGTTTTACAGAGTTTTACCCTACTCCTTTAATGAAAGTCATGTCATAACGCCTTCCCATGTCTTCCTTCATAATTTCGATCTCTACACATGGTCTTCCATGTGTTTTTTGCCACTTTAACAGTGATTGTGAATCATGGCAATCGTTTAACGCCGGTACCCTGCAAAACACACAAACCCGTCAAGAAAAACATGCATGGGGAGGGTGGATGAAATGGGAACAATGAGAATGGTAGCACATCCTGGTGAAATGGTGGAACAGTGTAGGATGATGGTGGAAAATGCAGCGAACAATGGAGAAATGGATTGGTGAAAGTTGGCGGAATGCAGCAAAATTTGAATGCGGACATTCGAAATTTTGACCTTTGAATGAAATACAAGGGTGTCAAATGAAAATGCGACGAAAATATATGAACACACGTGGAATGGTGACATGGAAGGACTCGGTCAATGGCGGGGCATGCATTTAATATGGACCATCCGATCTCAGGAGGAGATCAACGGTTGAGAACGCGTAAGAGGGTGACGGATGGTGGGCCAAGGGTCCCTTTGCCTTGGATTAACTCTGGAGCATATTCGTGGCGCGAGCACCGTTGGATGGACAGCTTCAGATCGGACGGTGTATGCGCATATCGCGTCGGGTCCACGGTCGAACGTTAATGTGTGATGGGGGGCAGTTTTTCAATAGCGCGTGGAGCCACGCGTCATGCGGTGAATGCCATCACTCCAAAACAAAAAATACAGTCAGCCCTCCAAAAGCGGTGCAATGGAAAAAAGTGGTTTTGAATAGTTCTTTTGCGCGGGGACCATTGGGCCAGGTGAAAAATGGACCGTCGATCTACGGATCAGATCAATGGTGGACATGCGATTGGCGGGGTGAACGAGGGGGGCCACGGACGCTATGGAGTTTTCGAATACTGTCCAATCTGTACAGATCGACGGTTGATAGCGCTCTCGATATCCAAATGCAATAAGCGCTTTCCGAGCTAGCACTTGGTTCTAGCACCCGGGTCACGTGAGGAAACGGTCTATGGGGAATGAGGCCAAAGGGGCTAAACCTAGAATGTGTA
The DNA here is from genome assembly GCA_034641835.2 of Pinus albicaulis. Classification (NCBI taxonomy): domain Eukaryota; kingdom Viridiplantae; phylum Streptophyta; class Pinopsida; order Pinales; family Pinaceae; genus Pinus; species Pinus albicaulis. The sequence continues at coordinate 661,656,567 of CM076579.1, read as the reverse complement.
GAATGCCGGTTTTTTGCCCATTTTAATGCACTTCGAGGCCTTTGAGGCCGTAAAGGGGTAACGAGAGGAAAAACGGAGAATTAGGCCAAACAAGGGGTATGTGTAGGATTTACAAGGGATTTTGGGAGGATTTAGGGGGTAAGCGGGGAATTTTTCCGGGGGGGAAAAAAGGTTAAAATGGGGCATTCTGCAGGGGTACAAGGGGCAAATGTAGGCCCTTTGGAGCACAATTTTTTTTTTTACATTCAATGAGGCCTTTAAACTAGGAATAGCAGTGGGGGTATATCAAAGGCAAAGGCACAGGAGACTTCAAGGATGATGTGTTTTTAGAGGAAATGCATTCCTTGAAGGCTCAACATTTTAGCCCCCAACATTTTAGCCCCTCGTTTTCTTGTCAAAAAATTCATATGGGGCTAACAAGAGCGACTGAGGGTCTAGATAAGTAAAATGTAAATTTGTATCAGGTGTTGGTTACCTAGAAGGGTTGGTTGGCTCTGAAAGGTTTTCTACGCGTAGCATGCGTGGAAGGTCAAATTGGTTGTGTCATGTCAGTTCCACTTACTTAACTATACTTGGGAAGTTGAATGATATCATAGTAATCCTTCATCACAAGTTTACTCTCGTGGACTAGTTAGCTTTGGCAAATGTGGGAGGAGGTGTGTTACACACAACACCACATGCACATGACGCCACATGTACAAAATGCACACCACAACGTATGTACAAAACACTGTATATACATCATGTACATAGTTCCATATGTACACAGTACCATATATACAACATGCACATAACACCATATACACACAACACTACCTGAAAAATGTGTACACAACACCATATGTACATAAAATTACCTACACAATATGTACATGACACCACATGTACACAACAATAGTACTGCACCTTCAGGGACCGCACTGTCTCTACTAGGAAACCTTTCTTCTAGATCCTTATCCATGCTTGTCTCGACATGCCGCAGATCACACTGCTTTCATTCCATTGATGTATCCTTCAGTATTACCCACCATATCATAAACATAGGCATAATATAATCACATAATATAAAACCATATCCACATGATGCTAACATCGTAGATCTATCAGGGCTACTATTCCCACTTGATTCCTCATAAGACCAAGAACCTCTTCATGTCATTCACCTGCATAAGCTATCATTCCTCCACAAGAATAATTCCTGATGACCATGTCCGAAAACAAAATATATATATATATATATATATAACCATTAGCATAAAGGAATCATGACCCCTGACAACCATGTCAGAAAATGACATACATACATACCTATGTATACATATATACACATTATCATAATCATGATCACCACATAATTACCACTTATCATAAGGTTAGGTTAAGAGAACTCCAATTGTTTGTGCACAACATGTGTGCACAACATTGAGAACAACATTTCCCAACATAGCCAAGGCATATGATGCGTCAAATCCATTTACTTTACCTTTATAGTTACCTTTCTCATAACTATCTTGCAAGCATCCATTTACCCACAATAGAGTCAACAATCCAACTAAATAATATATTCTTGTATTCATTGCCCTTTACTCATGCACCGAGCATCATTTTCATCCGAGGTCTTACATTAAACTATTGGTATTGTTGTAACATTATTTGGTTTTTGATAAGGTAGTATTTTAGAAAAATAAAAAAATTTAAAAATGTTAGAATGCGGATATGACCTGTAAATTTTGGCTTGAGAAAGGGGCTAAACCTGAAATATGTAGAATGTGGGTTTTTTGGCCCATTTTAATGTAATTTTGAGGCCATAAAGGGGTAACGATAGAGGAAAAACGGGGGAATTAGACCAAAAAAGGGGTGTGTGTAGGATTTAAAGGGGAAATGGGTGATTTAGGGGATTTTAGGAGGGATTTCTGGGGTAAAAAGGGGGACTTTGTCAAAGGGGGAAAAGGGTTAAAATGGGACATTCTGCAGGGGTACAAGGACAAATGAAGGCCTCCTTGAACAAATTTTTTTACAATGAGTGAGGCTTTTTGACTTAGAAACGACAGTGGAATTTTATCAAAGGGTAGAGGGTAAGAGGAGGCTTCCAAGGATGATGTGTTTTTAAGGAAAAATGCATTCCTTGAAGGCTCCAAAAAACAATTTAGCCCCCTACTTGCTTATCAAGAGATTTATAGGGGGCTAACAGTGGCTCCACATGGGGATGGATTCTTCTTGAAGGAGTCAAGAATTTAGAAATGATCTTTGAGGTATGCCAGATTCCTGATCTTTGAGCCATCTTCCTTCTTTTATTTTCAGCTGCCACAAACATGATAGATCAGCAGAAACAATCCCACACAATCTACCTACCTAGACTATAGTCCTAACATTTTTTTCTTCCAGGGTGCATTTGGACTAGCAGACCCTTTACATCATTTATTTTTTACAAACAAGAAAATAAACCTATTCTATTTCTACCCTTATTTCTCCATGAGACCAGATTAAACTGTTGGCCTCATATGTTTCTCTACCTAATCTAACACCTGCTTAGATTAAATTGTCCAGCAGATTTCTTCTCTACATTCTACAACAGAAATTTAAAAACAGTCAAACTAGGATTAGACAGTCTAGCTTGCTGTGGATCCAAGGCATAAAGACATTTGCACATGGACAGAAACTTGCAGAAAACTGAAAACAAAATCTTGAAGGCTTGAAATCTAAAGTTTTGAAGCTTCCTTCTTCTCTTTGTGACTCAAGTTTTGAGCTTGTTAGAGTCACTTTCTCTTCTTCATTTCAGCTTTGGTTTTGGGCTTGTTAGAGCTGATCTTCTTCCTTAGTTGCTGGTTCAGATTTTGGACATGTTAGGACCAACTGTTTTACTTCTTTGGCTCAGTTTTTTATCATATTAGAGCCAATCCTTTGCATTTCCGAGGTTCATGTTTTGAGCATGTATGAACCTCTCCTTTCTCTCTATTTTTTGGAACATCTTCTCTTTTTCTTGAAAGCATAACACAGCAATGGTATTTACAATGGAAATGGAAACTGGAAATTGGAAATCAATAGAAGTAGTGTTTGAGCATCCTGCCATTGACAGGACCCCCAAAAACCTCTGTACCATCTAGTTCTTGTAGAAAAAATGCGTTTGGACCCACAGTGGCCTGGATGATGTATGGACCTTGCCACAAACTTTCAAACTTTTCGTGCTTTCCTTTGTCCTCTCTCCTTGAGTCCCACTTCAGAACTTTATCTCCAATTTTGAAGTCAGAAGCTTTGGTTCTTCTATCAAACAACTTCTTTATATTTTCCTGAACTTTCATAGCTCTGTTATAGACCTCTTCCCTTGTTTGCTGGAGATGAATTGTTTGGTTTATCCTTCTTACCATGATGTCTTCTTCTGCCTGAATTTCTTGGACAAGTTGAATCACTGGTACTCCAAGGCTGGTAGGAAACACTGCTTATGTTCCATAGACAAGCTGGTATGGTGACATGCCAATAGATTTCTTTGTTGTAAGCCTGTCATCCCATAAAGCATGCACTAACTTGTTATGCCATGACTTTTTGTTTTCTTCCGGGAGTTTTTTGATGATGGTAACCAGGCTCTTGTTTGATGATTCCGCTAACCCATTACCTTGTGGGTAATAGGCAGTTGAATGACCGAGTGCTATTTGATACCTGTGACAAAAATAAACCATCTTCTTGGATCCAAAAGCGGCAGCATTATCAATGATTATTTTTCTTGGGCAACCAAACCGAGAGAGGATATGACCTTCTAGGAACCTAATGATGACTGAATCTGTGGCATTCCTAGTAGGTGTGGCCTCTATCCACTTAGTGAAGTAGTCTGTGGCTGTTAAGATGCATTTGTGTTGTGCAGAATAAGCAGGGTGTATTTCTCCTATGAAATCTAGGCCCCATTGCATAAAGGGACCCTCAACAGTGATGGGTTGTAAAGGGAGAGGTAGGAGCTTTCTTTTTCCTTCAAAAATCTAGCATTTATGGAAGGAAATTATCATCTTATGGATGTCATTGAAAAGTGTAGGCCAATAATAGCCAGCTCTGAGTATTTTGTTAGCAGTGGCTTTCCAGCTCAGGTGGCCTCCACATTCTCCTGCATGGAACTCCTTTTTAATCCTCTCAGCTTCAGATTCGGGAAAACATTTAAGAAATAGACCATTTGTATTTTTCCAGTATAAACATTCATTAGGAATGCAATAGTTTCTGGCTTTTAGCTTTAGGAATCTGGCCTTAGTCTTTGATAGTTCAGGAGGAGCATTGAGGTTTGTGAGCACATACAAAATGTCAGAATACCAAGGAGAGTTCTGAAACTTCTCCTCAACAGTGGGCTCAGGAAATTCTTCTTGCTCATCCAAGGCATCTACCATGTTTATGTCAAGGGATTGTAAATTTGATTCAGCCATTAGTTGAGCTAAGCCCTGACCCTTGATCAATTTTTTGGGTTTTATCTCAAGGTCATATTCTAAGATCACAACAATCCATTTGCCCCTCTTCCCATCTGGGTCTTGGGACAAGATGTCTTTAACCACTATGTTTGGCATGTAGGCTATGGTGTGGGAATGCAGTATGTACACCCTAAAGTCTTTCAAGGCCTTTACCAAGGCATAGGCCTATTTTTCCATTATGTTGTATTTCAAGGGTGCATCCCTCAGAGCTTTGCTGAAGAAAGAAATTGGCTGTTCCATTCCCTCTGGATTTTTCTGCAGCAGAACTACAGCCACTGTATGCTCGAAGGCAAATGAAAATATCAGGAAATCCTTTGAGAAATCTGGGCTGATTAGGACAGGATCCTGGGTGAGTGCAAGTTTAACTGTTTCAAAAGATTTTTTAGCCTCAACAGTCCACCTAACTCCCACACCCTTTTTCAGCATGTTAGTCATATTCCTAAGGTGTTCAACTAAGTTGGGAATAAACCTCCTTAGGAAGTTGATTTTCCCAATAAAGGACTGTAACTATTTGATGTTTCTCGAGTGTGTGATTTTTAGTATTCCCTCAACTCTTTGTGGGTCTATCCTAATTCCCTTCTTGGATATAATGTGGCCAAGAAGCTTACCTTCTTGCAGCCCAAATACAGTATTTTTAGGATTCAATGACAGACCGAACTTCCTACATTTTTCAAACACTCTTCTCAGATGTTTTATGTGTTCTTATTTAGTCTTGGAATAGATTGTTATGTCATCCAGATAGATGACAATGAAGTGCCCTATTTCATCTGAAAATGCTATGTCCATTGCTTGTTGGAAGGTTGCACCAGCGTTCATCAGCCGAAAGGGCATTTTTAAATACATAAAAGTGCCCCATGGAGTGGTAAAAGATGTCTTGAGTTGGTCTTCTGGGAGTACTAAAACTTGGTTGTAACCTAAAAAACCATCTAACAGGGAGATCCTTTTTGAGCCTACTACTTTCTAAAGAATGTGTTCCATTTTTGGAAAAGGGTAATTATCCTTAAGTGAGGCTCTGTTAAGGTTCCTGAAATCTATGCAGAGCCTGATCTCACCTGTTTTCTTTCTCATAGCTACAAGGTTTGAGATCCAATCACAGAACCTCACAGGAACTATTATGCCTGCCTCATACATCTTCTTTATTTACTTTTCTACTGTAGGCAATTGTTTTGGGTTTATTCTACAAAGTTTCTACGTAAGGGCTTTTGATTTTATTTCAAAGGTATTTTGTGTTGTATGATGTTTGTGTCATAGGCCTTTAAGTCCTCATAGCTCCAGGAAAACACATCAATGAACTCTTTGAACAAGTCAATATATTTCTTTTTCATGTCTGTGGGCAGGGACTTAGCTAATTTAATCATCTTGGGCTTATCTTCTGTGCCTATGTTGCATTCCTCCACATCAGAGTCTGAGTGCTCTATGGTGGGATTTTTCGCTACATCATCGAAATCAAAAAGATCCTCTAAAGGTGCCAGGCCTCGGGGTATGTTCTTATCTTTGGCCTGCAACACCTCTATTTCCTCATTATCTGCATTTTTACATTCTTCGGTTGGATTTCCAATCTGTTCGTTAAAGGTGTTTATTTCTATGTTATAGGGTGATTCTTATTCATCTAAGGGTTCCTCATTCGAGCAACTATCTTTGGATTCAGAGTCTGAATCAGAAAATTCAAACTCGTTCCTACTTGTTAGGAAATCCTCAATCTGCTTATCTCCTTCAAAAACCTGCCAATATTTCTCATTATCAGGTACCGCAGGTCTGAATTTTGTCTGAATGATGATTTGTTGATCACTGGGAGGCTTTTGATATGAAATAGCTACACAATATAATCCATTTGCAATTACGTTCCGACTCCTAAGGATAAACACTAGTTCATATTCCATAAAGGTCTTCAATAAATCCATGGCATCATTCCTATACGCTCTCAACCTAGGGTGTTTAGCTGTATACTCACCATTTACTTGTTTTATGATTAGCTCAGAGTCTCCTTGCACAGCTATCCTACGGGCTCCTAATTTTTTCAACAAACTCAAGCCTAGGATAAGAGCCTCATATTATGCGATATTATTTGTACATTTGAAGTTCAGATTAAAGGCATGGCTCTCTGCATAGTCGCTCTCTGTGTTATGTATCCACACTCCTGCTCCTGCAGTCTTCCTAGTACAGGATCCATCAAAATTCATTTCCCACAAGGGGTCGTGTTCATGTTTATCATCCTTTTCTTCCCTAATGTGGGTTTCCCTGGTCTATTGATGGTTTTACTCTCCTTGATGAGTATGGAATTTAGAGAGGTGACTAGTCAGTTGATTGCATTCTATTTCTTGTTTGCTCTTAATTTCTGTTTCAGTGCACTGTCCAAAGTTTTCTTCTTCGTTTTCCTCTAAGTCCAAAGTGGCCATTATGTTAAAATCTATGGTCTCAACCCCTTTGTTCGTATCTCTGTTTTCTGATTATGGTTCTCCCAAGGATTCATCATTGCAAAAGATAAAGGATTCTAGATCTTTGTGCATAGAATACAAAGGATAATTTTCAGGCTTCTCAGGGCTACTGACCAAGAATTTCATTTGTGCCTCTCTATACAGTCTCCTTAGCTGGCTAAAGACAGGGATTGTGGCATATGCCCCATCCATCTGCATTGTACCTTGCAGCTTGGCTCCCCATGACCTTGACAGCAACATGCCATACTTAGGTGGCACATCTGCCACCACAACATCCATGACCATACACTTGGCAGGAATCTGAGTCAAGTTTACACACAGGTCTTTGATTAGGCCTAGGCATTTTACCCTGCTAGAGTCAAATGAATATAAATCCTTATAGGGATGGGTTATCTCTAGGCCTAACCTTTCCATAACTACCTTATGCATTAGGTTGTGTGAGGCCCCAGAGTCATGCATTGCATTATGAAGTATCTTCTCATGGATATTGACACTGATATAAAAAGGTGGTACTACCCCTTCTTGAAACTTCCCTTCTATCTTTGGACCAAATAGAAGGGCTGGTTGATCATCACTCAAGTTGACAATGTCACTATTTTCCCCTAGATTTAATGCTTTCAAAATTTGGCCTTTATATACATCTTGAGTGGCCAGCTCAGAAAGTGGGACGGAGATTTTAATTTTAGCAATCTCACTCTCCAAATTGAAGAGGGATAAGGTCTTTGTGACAATCAACTCTGTTTTGTTAGCCACTACCTTAGTGGTTGAGTTAGTGGGCTGATTCTCACTATGTACAAGATAAGGAACTGTTTTATCAAGAGCACTAACTACAGTGCTAGTGCTGCAAGTTGGTTGACTTTGTTTATCAGTGTTTTGGTTGTCTTTTTCTTTGTTTTTCCCAGGATTCTCAGCTGCTACTTTGTTACTTTCAACAGTTACTTTAGAAGTTTTCACAGGTCTTTTCTTGATGATAACCTCAGAAGCCTTTGGTTTGGAAGTGTCTAGGCTATTTTTTCTTCTAAGTTCATATTGTTCTCTGACCTGCATGATGGCATCTTCAAATCCAAGTATGTAGTCCTCAGATTCTAACCTTTCCTCATCCCAATATGAGGATGAGGGTTGATCTTCCTCTGTGGTATAGTTGTGGATTGAATTTTCTATTTCAAACATGTTTATTGTGGTTCCCTCAGACTCTTCTATGATTCCCCCATCTTCATCAAGAAATTTCTCTTGAAATGGGGGAATAACTTGCTGATCTGATTCTCTTTGTCTATTGGGAGTGATGTTATTTCTTCTAAAGTTTTGGTTCTGGTTATGATTTTGATTTCTGTTTTGGTTACTAACTGTGACAACCATTTTTTCCATCATTTGCTATATTTTTTCCATGTTTTTAGATAGATGGTCATAATTGGGATCATATGTGGAAGCTACAGTGTCATCTCTATATGTTACCCTCTTCTCAGCCCTAAATCTCGCTTTTTTCTCAATCAGGTTAGCCTCTACACTTACTGCTCCTTTTTGCATGTCTTCCAGTGTATTGTAATCCCTCTCCCTAAGCTGGTAAGCCATATCAGCATCAAAGCCTTCAGGATATTTCACTAGAGCCATACCTTGGGAGGGTTTCATATGTGGAGGAAGAGCATTATAAACATTGTTGAATCTTGTGGAGTAGTCATGGACACTCTCTCCTACGTTTCTTTTAAGGTTTTTGCATTCTGCTAAGATTTGGAGAGGGTTGGTATTAACTTCCCATTTGTTTATGAAAATCTGATATAAAGCAGGAAGGTCTTGGATACTATTAGGAGGTAGGGCTTTAAACCATTTCTTCACATCACCTCATAAGCTCTAGGAAAATATTCTCATTTTGACTGTACCATCATCTATCTCCATGTAGTCAAAATAATCCTCCATCCTATATACATGGTGCTGAGTTGTGGTAGACTCTTTTGCATTGAAGTGTGGGATATTTGATTGATAATCATTGGGTAGGGGCACTAGAGGTTGGGGTAAAACCAGAGGTGCATACCAAGCTACCATGATGATTGTCTGGTAAGGTAAAGGGTTAGCTTGAGTGGCTGGTATGTGGATGGCAGGGATATTAGGACCAGCAAAAGTCTGTTGAGCAGATTTAGGGTGGTAGAGCCCCAAGTTTTGAATGAAGTGAATATCAGGAGGTGTGTATGGAGGGGTTTCTCTGTCCCTAATGTGGTGACCACTATGAGATGGTGAACCGGGGAGCTCAAGGTCTAGCTGGTCTAGGACACTGAATGACCTAGTTCTAGGTACACTTTTTTGAGATTCTAGGTCAAAAAGAGGGTCTGATAGAGCTGTAAGGCCTTCTGGTGTGGAGTTAGCTCTATGGACGTGTCTGGAAATAGTTGGTTTTTTAGGTGTAAGAGATCTCTTGAGGATACTCTCAGGGTTGTCAACTATTTCAGGTGGGTTTGGGTTAGGATAAGCTCTTGTGTGAATGGTTCTTGAGGCCAAAATGTTGTTTTCCAACCAAGCAGCTTGACCCTACTTGTTACTTCTATTATGTTTGATTTTGTAATGGGCTCTGGTCTCCCAGTGGAGTCTTATATGAACCAAGATAATCAACAGGCCTACTGATCACCAGTGGAGTCTTTTAATTTTTTATGAACTATGGAGTCACCAGGTGGAAGGTTTAGGATGTTTCAAGAGGGTATACTATCCACCACAGTGTTTTTGTAATGTCATTTTTAGGGAAATCCTTAAAACACAACAAACTCTAACCAGAGATGGACTAGAGGGAATTTACCAGATATTTCACCTCTGAAAGAGGATGAGATCCAGAGGTTGTCTGGCCCTTTCCGGACTCTGTCTAAGAGTGTGGGAGAAAACACAACAAGTGGTATAGGAGTTAATTTGTGAATAGGAGTGTTTGGACCGCTAACCCAACCGCATATTCTAGGTTTCGAGGTTTCATATGTAGTAAATGGGACATACTCAAGTTCCCCAAAGAGTCGCCATTATGTTGGGGTTCATGTTTTGGCCAGATTGGGGAGGACCAAAAGATGAGCAACATCGTAACCACTTTCGCACTAGGATTTAGCCCTTCCTGAGGTCTAGAGAGGGATCTCTCTATATAAGCAAAGGTTTTATGTCTTTGAAGCTCAAAGTTAAGATGTTAGGCTAGTTATAAGCATGGGGTTGTTTGTTTTATTTTTGTTTGGTTGTTTGGAATCAGGAAAGAAGGTTTCAATATAAGACAAGGATGAGCAAAGAGGATTTTAGGCAAAGGAGAGATGATTCAGAGAACATTCAAGACCATTGGGCAATGGAGTTAGGAAAGGGTTTACTTGCTATTCAATATGCAGGCTTTCAATTGGGCTAGTCATCTAAAGCATTGGATCTTAAAGATGATAGTGTGGCATGAAATGGTAAGAGAGAAGTAAAAGCAAGGAAACCTCCAAGGTGATCTTCAGAGATTAGATCCAGGGATGGGACATGCCATTGGACAACCTGTGATCTAAAACCTAAAGGCTAACTCTTCAGACAAGGAAACACCAAAGATTTGGACACAAAGGTGAAAACCTGAGATCAGAGAGAGACTTTGAACTCTCAATGCTTCGGCCTCCAACTTAAGGGATCTTAGGAAGGTTTAATTAATTGAAAAGGATCCTAGTGAGACAGAGACAGATTTCTAAACTCCCAGTATCCCAATTCATTCAATTAAAACCTGCCAAGAACATCTAAGAACATATTCATTAATTCATACATCAGCTAGCAGCATATGGAACCACTACACTGGTTAAATTAGCTTGAAATCAATCCTCAGATAACACATACAGCAGAAAAAATTGAAGGCAGGGAGAGAAGAAACATAGGGTACCTAACAAGGGTAAATCTTATGCCAGATTTCTGATGCTTGCCAGAAGAAATGAAATGTAATGAGCTAAAAAAAAAAGCATAGACAGAGACAGAAAAACATCACCGCTGCTTTAAATCAGGATCCAAAGAAATGTGCTTGTCATATTAAAGAGCAACACCAGTCAAGTACAACATTACCAATAGCTTGATATCCAGTCTGAAAACAACTTCCTCAGCCTATCTTACAACTTTACACAGAGAACATGTCTCAAGAGAAACAGCTTGTAATACACCGATATCCGATCAACAACCTTACAATGAGTTTCTTCATGAATTTTATAGCTAGAAGAGAGGTAGAGGAGGTAGGTGAAAAACTAAATGCAGCATTAAAACTCAGAAGAGGAAGAGGGTCGAGGCCCCATTCTGTTTTAAATTCTGGACATTTATCTTCAGTACTCTTTGGATGAAACAATGGTCTTCGTCAGGCTGCAATTTACTCCAGGTATGTCTTTGATGTACTTGTTGTAATACCTCTGCAATACTCTGGTGGACTGAACAAAAACAGATTAATGACTCAGGTCTGCCATACTGTGTAACAAATGCTTCTGATAGCATAGGACTGTTGTCAGGGCTGGAAAACTTCTCATTGACACAATATAGACTGAAACAGTAATGAATACTATGTCCTTTCTCAGGGGGAGACATTCTGCTGATGTGAAACCTTGATGATATCATTTTCTACGCACTGGACCTCCCGTGTGATTCATGAGGTCTTTGATTTGGTACTTTGCCTTTAAATCATTGGATTAAGGCTCAAAATATTCAATTACAGGCCTTAAAATCTCTGATTTCTCACTGATACTCTTTGCCACTCCATTGCTGTCTCTCTCTGCGAAATCTGCACTTTAATGGCTCTGGGAAGGTTTTACAGAGTTTTACCCTGCCCCTTAATGAAATTCATGTCATAAAACCTTCCCAAGCCTTCCTTCATAATTTCGATCTCTGCACATGGTCTTCCCTGCATTTTTTTCCACTGTAACAGTGACTGTGAATCATGGCGGTCGTTTAACGCCGGTACCCTGCAAAACACACAAACCTGTCAAGAAAACCATGCATGGGGGGGGGGGGGTGGATGCAATGGGAACAATGAGAATGGCAGCACAGCCTGGTGAAATGGTGGAACAGTGTAGGATGATGGTGGAAAATGCAGCGAACAGTGGAGAAATGGACTGGTGAAAGTTGGCAAAGTGCAACAAAATTTGAATGCGGACATTCGACATTTTGACCTTTGAATGGAATACAAAGGTGTCGGACGAAAATGCGACGAAAATATATGAACACACGTGGAATGGTGACGTGGTGGGACCCCGTCAATGGTAGGGCATGCATTTAATCCAGACCGTCTGATCTCAGGAGGAGATCAACGGTTAAGAACGCGTCGGAGGGTGATGGATGGTGGGACTAGGGTCCCTTTGCCTTGGATTAAATCCTGAGCATCTTTGTGGTGCAAGCACCGTTGGATGGACAGCTTCAGATCAGACGGTGTACGCGCATATTGCGCCGGGTCCACGGTCGAATGTTAATGCGCGATGGGGGGAATTTTTTCAACAGTGCGCGAAGCCACGTGTCATGCGGTGAATGGCATCGCTCCGAAACGAAAAATACAACCCGCCCTCCAAAAGTGGTGCGATGGAAACCAACGGTTTTGAATAGTGCTTTGGCGCGGGGACCATCGGGGCGGGTGAAAAATGGACCGTCGAGCTGCGGATTAGATCGACGGTGGATATGCGATTGGAGGGGTGGACGGGGGCGGCCACGGGCACGATGAAATTCGCAAAGACCGTTCGATCTGTACAGATCGACAGTTGATAGCGCTCCCGATATCCAAATGCAATAAGCGCTTTCCGAGCTAGCGCTTGGTCCTAGCGCCACGGTCACGTGAGGAAACGGTTCTGGCGCTGAGCCGAACGGGGCTAAACCTGAAACGTGAAGAATATGGGTTTTTTGGCCCATTTTAATGTAATTTTGAGGCCAGAAAGGGGTAACGATAGAGGGAAAAACGGGAGAATTAGACCAAAGAAATTAGACCAAACAAGGTGTATGTGTAGGATTTAAAGGGGGAATGGGTGATTTAGGGGATTTTGGGAGGGATTTCTAGGGTAAAAAGAGGGAACTTTGTCAAAGGAAAAAAGGGTTAAAATGGGATATTTCTGCAGGGATACAAGGGGAAAAGTAGGCCTTTCTGGAGCACATTTTTTTACAATCAGTGAGGCCCTTTAAACTAGGAACAACAGTGGGGGTTTATCCAAGGAAAAGGGACTGGAGGCTTCAAGGATGATGTGTCTTTAGGGAAGATGAATTCCTTGAAGGCTCAAAAACAATTTAGCCCCTTACTTTGCTTGTCAAAAAATTCATAGGGGGCTAACGGGAGAGGCGGGGGTCTAGATAAGTAAAATGTAAATTTGTATCAAGTGTTGGTTACCTAGAAGGGCTGGTTGGCTCCTGAAGGTTCTGTAGCATGCGTGGAAGGTCAATTTGGTTGCGTCAAGTCAGTTCCACTTCCTTAACTATACTTGGGAAGTTGAATGATATCATAGTAATCCTTCATCACAAGTTTACTCTCGTGGACTAGTTAGCTTTGGAAAATGTGGGAGGAGGTGTGTTACACACAACACCACATGCACATGACGCCACATGTACAAAATGCACACCACAACGTATGTACAAAACACTGTATATACATCATGTACATAGTTCCATATGTACACAGTACCATATATACAACATGCACATAACACCATATACACACAACACTACCTGAAAAATGTGTACACAACACCATATGTACATAAAATTACCTACACAATATGTACATGACACCACATGTACACAACAATAGTACTGCACCTTCAGGGACCGCACTGTCTCTACTAGGAAACCTTTCTTCTAGATCCTTATCCATGCTTGTCTCGACATGCCGCAGATCACACTGCTTTCATTCCATTGATGTATCCTTCAGTATTACCCACCATATCATAAACATAGGCATAATATAATCACATAATATAAAACCATATCCACATGATGCTAACATCGTAGATCTATCAGGGCTACTATTCCCACTTGATTCCTCATAAGACCAAGAACCTCTTCATGTCATTCACCTGCATAAGCAATCATTCCTCCACAAGAATAATTCCTGATGACCATGTCCGAAAACAAAATACATATAAACATTAGCATAAAACAATTATAATCCTTGATGACCCTGTCATAAAATGACATACATACATACATATACATGTAATCATCAACATATAAGTCATGATCACCACATAATTACCAGATCTCGTAAGGTCAAGGTTAAGAGAAATCCATTTATCCATGCACAACATGAACAACATTGAGAACAATATTTCCCAACATAGACAAGGAATATAACACCTCAAATCCATTTACTTCACCTTTCCTGTTACCTTTCTCATAACTATCCTGCAACCATCCATTTACCCCAATGGAGTCAACCAATCCAACTAACTATTATATTCTTGTATTCATATGCCCTTTACTCATGCACCAAGCATCATCCAGGTCTTACATTACGTATTGGGTATTGTTGTAACATTATTTGGTTTTGATAAGGTAGTATTTTAGAAAAAATAAAAAATTTAAAAAATGTTAAGTTTGGATATGAATAGACAAAAACAAAAAATGTTAGGCATAGTTTGAAAGCAATAAAATAAATTATTTTCTTAGTTTAAATAAAATAAAAGAAAAGAATGGTTGCTTGTTTAAATGCGCCAAATATTAGATTAGGAGTTAAAATTGTGTTTAATTATGTTAATTTCTTCATTAATCGATTAAACTTAATTGTAATAAAGAGTGCATATTTTTATCTTAAGTTTGCAAATGACAAGGGATTTTGTCACGTTGCGATTATCTTCCGAGTAAATTTCAATGGTAGATCTCTTCCCCACCTAGATCAACAACGAGGAAGCCTTTTCACACCCCCCTTTCCCATTTCTCGTTAACGACGGGAACAGGGGGGTTCAAAAATTAGTTTTCTCATGGCGGGCCCTTACCTACGTATCATCTCCACAGCACTTCACACCTGCCCACACTCAAAACCATTTATCACCGCCTACCCCCTCCCAAATCTGCTTTCCTCCCGTGTAATATTCCCGAATGGGAAAAGAAGGAATATAGTGCAAAATAATGGAACAATGTTGCAGAGCATCATTTATATAGAAAGAGGCCAATATGGATACCTTTCATATGTTATTACAGCAGAAAAATATGTGTAAGAAATGGCCCATAGGATGCATAATAAGAAATACAAGGATCCAATGAAAAAAATCCCTCAATATGAGGTGCTGCAACAATATATAAAAGCTGGAAAACCCTTACAACTTTATTTTATTGCCTCTGCAATAGTAGTAGATTATACATCAGATCTAGAGAAAATATGTGCCTCAAAAGATAGATTTATATCAGATCCATGCACTATACAAGCTCCTCTATAGAACCCCTCAAGGGTTTTCAGAAAAACACCAAGTACAAGATGTAGATTTGAGATCTAAGACTGTAGTTCTACTGAAAAATACAAATCTGGAAAGTGTGGCTAATCTGATATGATCATATAATATTCCAAATCTGGAATAGCTCAAAAACCCTACTGGAATAATGCACTTCTTGGAGATTTATGCACATAAATGATTTTGTATCCCTTGGATCCCTTAGGTCAGCAGATATGGAGTCTAAATCCAAAAGGGGAGCAAAAACAAATCAAACTTGGTGTGGTAAACAGATCTCCCACCACCTAGTCTAGCTGGAAAACACCCTACAAGAGGGGTTGCAGCTACGCACAATAAAATACTTCTGAAATAACGTAGTATTGGGCAGTATGAGAAGGAGGCCATCAAATATGATTAAATTATGACTATACAACAGCAAATCAGAATTAAAATGAATCTATTTCAATATACAGTAGAATACATGAGACCATAGAGCAAGAAATATTCAGAAAAAAAAGGCTACAACACATATATAAATGCAGAAATGGCTCAATAGCATTATTTTGAGGAGCTTTAGTAGCTGAATATTACAACTCAAATCTAGGACATATCTGTGGACAAAACATCAGATCTATTTCAGGTCTAGAAACTAGATAGTCTTATTTACAAGATCCCCTTGGGGTTTTGACCAAATCATGCATAAACAAGAGTAGATCTGAGTTTTAAGTTGTAGATCTGTAAAATGCTACAGTAATTTCTAAATATAAATTTGCATCACAATATATTAGATCTAAACAGAACATGGATCGGCAAGCTAATCCATGGATCACCAAAGTGAAAGGCAAAGACCAACACCAGAGATCTCTATCAAAACTGGAATCAAAACACCATGAAGAATCTC